>APFE030539186.1:171997-196523 GCA_000404065.3 Pinus taeda | reverse complement strand
TATATAATCAGTCCAAGGTAAAACGCTTGATGGTTATCCATTTCATATATTTAAATTATCATTTAAAACCAACAATTTACATTATGCCACATGAATATTTAGATGCCTAAGAAGATTAAGTTCCATGCAAGTTCAAAGATAATTTATGACATTATCTAATATAATGTTTGATACAAAATATAAATATATGACACCTTAAAAAGGCATAAGAATGTACCACCACCTTCCAACCATCGAATAAGAGAAATACATTTGGAAACAAATTATTAATTCATACATATACATAAATGATGGTTTACTCAAAAAACTAGTTACGCCAAACTATACATAAATGATGGTTTAAATGATGGTTTATTTTGATTAGTTATTTTAAATCTACACTATTATGGTTAGTTATTTTAAATCTAGCGTTCTCCCTAAAAGGTTATAAGTTAAAACTTAGGAATTTTAAATCTAGTCATTAAAATTAAAATTTTATTTTTTTCACCGTCAGTTAAAGTTTTAACAGATTTATCTTTGTAAATAAGTTTAAAAACCAAGAATATTTTTAAAAACAAAAAATAATTTTTTGTTTTTATCACTGTCGGTTGAAGTTTGAACAAATTGATTCGCTGTAAAATAAGTTTAAAAACCCAGAAGCTTTTTGAAAACCAAAAGAAACTTTCAGTGGAATGTCAATTTCTAGGCCAATAAACCATATTCTGCATAATGATTAACCCTTGTTTTAAAGGGATGTGAGCAGTTACACATATAAATCTCTTGTGAAATAAAAAATTAAATTACTTATTAAATCAAAAATAAAAGGTAGCAGCAATCAGACCCACAGTATTTGAAGAAAAAAAAATCAATCACTAACCTGAAGCGCAAATTTGCAGTTTCCTGGCAGTTTCCTTGGAGTCAATCTTGAATTGGGCGTGCAAGGTAAGTCTGAATGGGCATATGCCTTGAGAGAAAGTGTGAAGGAAGTAGACAGCGCAAAGCTCTTCTAGGCCTGTGTGCAATTTAAGGATGAAGCCCGCCACCAACAATATTAACCAGGCTTTCACATTGGCTTTGATTTGCAAATTTTCTATAAAAGCAAGGCGGTGTACATTCTGTAAAAAGTAGCAGAAAGCAAGGTGGATTGTGATTCTATATACCATCTGGAAAGTTACCGTTCCTACTCTACTCTGATTCCAGATAATGCGATCCATAATTTAATATGTTTATTGGTTACCGTCGTTGATCGCTTATTAGAATTTAGGATATTTTCAATTAAAAAAACTTGCCCAAAAAATATCCTGCTGTATGAAAAATAAATGGGCGTAAGTTGTAACTATACCAACGCTCATTAGAATTTAGCATATTTTCAATTAAAAAAACTTGCCTAAAAAATACCTTGCTATATGAAAAAACTTGCCGCGTGAGAACGTTTGGTGCGTAAAAACGTTTTGGAAAAAGTTCCAAACGTCAAAAATCCATCTTTCACTCTTCCATGCACGCCACTCAAAACAGGCAATGACAAATTCCAGCCATCAAATACGTGCAAAAAGCCTTATGACGGGCAAAATGCCCGTCAAATTCCATCCCTGGGCGTGAATAATCACAATGTACTGGGCCTAAATTATAACCACAAACTAGATTTGAAAACAAGAAAAATATATTTAAATTAAAAGTAACAACTAAACAAACAGTGGTTAGATTCATTTATGTAATGTAAACCCAATTCATCCTCTTACAACCATTATATTTATAAAATAAAATAGTTTGTTAAAATCAAATTTGCCTAGGAACAACATAGATACAATTAATATTATCTATACGTAAATTCCATTGGAATAAATTTTGGAATGCTCACTTTGCCACCGAACCATGAACCATCATCCCACCCCACCCCCCGAGAAAATATCTCATTGTCTTAGAATCAACAATCTCTTGTGATTCTTATGATTCTAGTCAAGATGTTTTATTTCTTATAGAACTTAAATTCCATTGGAATAAATTTTGGAATATCAGTTTTCCACCGAACCGTGAACCATCATCCCACCCCCTCCCCCGAGAAAATATCTCATTGTCTTCGAATCAACAACCTCTTGTGATTCTAGTCAAGATGTTTTATGGCTTACAGAAGATGCTTCTTGTGATTCCAATCAATATGCTTTTAAGTTTACTATGCTTGTAATCTATAGTAAACCATAGAGCCTCTACACTTCTCTAATTACAATATGCTTTTACGTTTACTATGTTTACTATGCTTGTAATCTATAGTAAACCATAGAGCCTCTACACTTCTCTAATTACAATATGCTTTTACGTTTACTATGCTTGTAATCTATAGTAAACCATACAACCTCTACACATAATTGGAGGAGAACAAAATATTTTCATTTTAAGGATGTGCATATTCGTATATTAAAATAGTGACAAATGTGCATATTCACTATATTAAAATAGTGACAAATTTCATTTAAAAGAGATGCCACAATCAGATTAATAAATAATTTTCGCAAGACACATATGCCTCATTCTGAAATTTAGAAAAGAATTGAATGAATTATTGAGTTTAACTTGAATACATTTCTAAATTCTTTTAGAGATTCCTCACAATAAAGACAAGGGAATAGGAATGGAAGTTTAAATCAGCAAGAAAGGAACCTTTTCTATACCGCTACATTGCATGTAAGTATTTACATAACTAAATCCAAATTCTATTACATTCAACCTGTGACCCTAGTTACTTAATGTATAACCAAAGAGCAAAATATAATAGGAACAACGAAGTAACATGGCAAGGAAATCTTAGAATTCTCTTATGGAAAAATAGAAAATATTTATATATAACATAACTGAGTACAAATTATGAAAAAAAAATATAAAAATTGTGCATGCACACATATAATCTAAAATTGTATATCATAAACAGTCTGGGACCAAGGGCCATGTCCAAAGTAGGAATTATCCTACATACTTTTATACAGTGCTTAGAAATAAAATTTGTCTCTAGGTACTACCATAGATAATACAAATGGTGATGCATGAAATGCATCTCACCCATCAGAAGAAGAAAAAACAAACTAAATTAAGTCCAAAACCCTGACATTCATTCTGGGACAGTTGAAGCCATTAATTTGCACTATGGAAACCTTTATAGAAGGCAAGGCATTGTGACAACTAGGTAGGGAGGATCGACCTAAACAGAGGAGACCACATCATAGTGTGCACAATGATCCACCTAGAAATTTTTACATATGCCAACCATGAGGAAGAAGTAGATACCTGTAGGAAAATATAATAAACAAAAAATAATTAGACTGGAAAATGAAAAAAAAGCAGAAAAATCGTGGATTATAAGAGTATTTCACCTGTAATAGATACTGGTGAAGGATATAGGGATGGAGAATTGTTAGCTGCAACACTTGAATAATAGAAAGATATCTCAAAAGGCAAGATCACCATAATATTCTAGGAATTAGCATGGAGTACATAGTTGGCATATTGATTAACACATTCTAGAAAAAGAGGGAGCCAAACCTAGAAGCTCTTGGCATAAAAGTTTTATGAACATTCACAGAGGTAAAATGAACCCAGAAAGGCGATAAAACCCTGTGAAACATAGTAGTGGTTATAGACCCATACTAGATAGTATGTTTCACAGCTAACAAAAGAAAAAAAAAAGTTAGAATTTTGAACAAAACAACTGTAACATAAAATTATGGAATATATTCAACTAAACCATAACAACCTACCTAAGCACTAACAATAGAGCGTATAAATTCTGAAGGCTTAAATGTGACCTTGGATCATCCAAAGAAAACATGAAGGGTGCACTTGAAACCAAACCTCTGCAATTGCACTCTCTCGCGGGAAACCTGGGTGGGACAAGCAATGTCACCGAGAAAGTAAATCAACAATAATTGTTATCCAAATCAAAATTTGAAAGCAAAAATGAAGAGATTAATTCCACCTTTGAGACATAAAATGAATTTGAATCGTCATAGATTTAGTAAACCAGAGAGGCACATATGTTCGGGTGAGGAGAGTGAGTTCTCGCCACGACTTGGGAATTATTCCAACTCCAAAACCATGTCCCGCAGCCAATTGTTGAGAGTGAGTCATAGAAACCAAGGAAGTGAATAGACCCTAACCGAGTGGACTGAGCATACCACTCACGAAAAAGTCGAATATAATCAGAAAATTCGCAAGGGTATTGGATTAGGGTTAAAAAAAAATATAAGCATCGTTGATTTGCCAACATCTTGACCCACCATTCGTGTAGGAAGGAATGAAAATTCTTGGTGAAGTCACATGGGAAAGGTTGAAGTTCCCACACCAAAATTCACCGTCGCCTCAAGCCCTTGTGCACCATATGAACTTACTGCAAGTGTGACAAGGAAGCATGGTACAAATGTGACGCATGGTACAAATTGCACAGTTTAACTTGAAGACATTTCTAAAAGAAAATTAGAGAGGCTTTTGCAATAAAGGCAAGGGAATAGGAATGGAATTGTAAATCAACGAGAAAGGAACATTTCCTGTACCGCTACATTTCTTTTAAGTATTTACATAAATAAATCCAAATTCTATTATATTCTATTATATTCAACCTATGACCATAGTTATTCTATTATATTCAACCTATCACCATAGTTATTGCATGTACAACCAAATAGCAGTATAGAGTATGACTAGCGAAGTAACACGAAAACTAAATATTATAATACTTCTATGGAAAAATAGAGAATTTTTATATACAACATAATTGAGTACAGATTACGAAAACAGACATAACAATTGTGCATGCACACATAGAATCTAAAATTGTATATCATAAACATTTTGGGCCCATGGGGGCATGTCCAAAGTATGAATTATCTTACATACTTTTATATGGTGCTTAGAAATAAAATTTGTCTCTGGGTAATACCACGCATATTACAAACGGTGATGCTCTAAATGGATCTCACCCATCAGAAAAGAAAACGGACTAAGTTAATTCCAAAACCCTAACATTCATTCTAGGATGGTTGGAGCCATTAATTTACACTATGGAAAGCCTTACAGAAGGCAAGGCATTATGGCATTATGGCAACCAAGTAGGAAGAACCCACCTGAATAGAGGAGGCCACATCAGAGTGTGTGAAAAGAGCCATTTGGAAAGTCTTACGTATGCCAATTATGAGGAAGGAGTAGATACCTGTAGGAAAATACAATCAACAAAAAACAATTAGACCAGAAAACGAAAATAGGGAAAAAACTAAATAAACGGAAAATAAATAAAATGAAACTTAAAACTCGTGGCTTGTAAGAGTATTTCACTTGTAAATAGAGATTGCGGAAGGGATAGGGATGGAGTATCATTGGTTGGAACACTAGAATAATGGAGAGATGACTCAGAAGGGAAGATCGCTACAATATTACAAAAATTTGCATGACGTACGTAGTTGGCATATTCATTAGCACATTCTGGATAAGGACGAAGATCTTGGCATAGAAGTGTTATGAACATTTGCACAGCAGAAATGAACCCAAAAAGGTGATAAAACCCTATGAAACAAAGGAGTGATTATGGACCCATAATAGACAATATGTATGATGTGTAATGGAACAAAAGAAAAGTTAGAATTTTGAATAGAATTATTGTAACATAAAATTGTGGAATATATTCAAAGAAACCACAAAAAATCACCTGAGCACTAATAGTAGAGCATAGAAATGATGAAGGCATGAAAGTAACCTTGGATCATCCAAAGAAAGTATGAAGGGTGCACTTGAAACCCAACCTCTGCAACTGCACTCTCTAGCGGGAAACCTGGGTGGGACAGGCATTGTCACCGAGAAAGTAAATCAATAGAAATTGGTATCCAAATTGATATTTGAAAGGAAAAATAAAAAGAGTAGTCACACCTCTGAGGGAAAATGAATTTGATCCATCATAGGTTCGGTAAAATAGAGAGATACATACCTGGTAGTGAGGAGACTAATTTCTTTTCATGAGCCGGACATTAGTCCAATTTCCAAAGGATGTCTCACTGTCAATTGTTGTGAGTGAGTTCCATAGAAACCAGGGAAGTGACTAAACCCAACCCAGGTGGAATAAGCATACCACTCACGAAAAATTCAAATGGTATCAGAAAACCGGCAAGGGTAATAGATTACGGTTACAAGAAAATATAACTACCATTGATTCGCGAGCATCTCATCCCATCATTCATGCAGGAGGGAATAACAAGTTTTGGTGAAGTTACATGTGGAAGGTTGATGTTCCCACACCAAAATGGACGACTGCCTCTAGCCCATGCGTGCCATACGAACATTGTGCAAGTGTGATAAGGAATCATGGTACAAATGTAACACATGAAGCATGGACATACCATAGAGTAACCTACTTTAGTTATGGTTTTTCCATATAAAGAAAATGAAATCACTTACGCATTTAAAATGAGGGAAAATAATTTTCATTCAAAGATAGATAGCATGATCATGCTTAAAATTTAAATGGAATCAAATCCTAAAGGTAGGAGGAAATGACTTTTAATGTAGAATTACAAACCCTTAGTATGATATGATATTATCATATGAGGTAGGTAACCTCACAAATGGATTAATATAATACAATTAAAATAAATAAATCTGGGATATAAAGAAAATCACGAGGAACATATTCTAGGAGATAAAATAAAACTTGAAGAACATAGAATACCTTGGGAACATATAGTAGATATAGTACGTAGGGTGTTACTAGTAACACTGGTGGTATTGTGAAAATGAAAAAAGAAAAAAAACACAGTGTATAGAAGAGGTTTCATACTAGATAGAAGTGGAACCTTGACATCTTTCTCTTTTTCTTTAAATCCTACATTTTTCTCCCACAGTGCTTTATTCACTTTTACTTAGTGGTTTCTTTCCTACATTAAGTGATTTAATATATTTTTTTCTCCAATCATATTAAATATTATTAAGTGACTCTTAGGGATTTTAGGGAAGTTAGTGTAGGGATTTTAGGAGTGATTTTAGGGAAGTCAATCTTAATCTTATCCATCCATTTTGTTTTGTGGATCATGACAATACAATCTTAATACTCAAGTATTTCTTTTGAAATAATTTTTTTTTTCCATTTACATAATTTGTTAATTACATCATCATAATTTATTTCCAATCAAGTTCACTATGGATTTCTATCCATCACAACTAAAATACAAATATTTACATAGAAACGGAGGGTGTTGCATATTTTCCCTCTTAAAAATAACACCACCCTCTGTGTTCATTAATCAATTGCATCCTTTGTCAAACAATGTTGGGTAGGCTTCTTTCATAATATCTTCTCACTCCAAAGTATCCTCTATGAGTGTTAAGTGCATCCACTAGATTTTTACCCGAGAGGAGACTCGATTCCGAGGCACAGTTTTTTTCTGATCCAAGATGTGGAGTGGCTCTCACAGAAAATCTCCTTCAGATTCCACCTATATGAAATTCCTATCAATTGCATGAGAGTTGTCATGAATATATTTATTTAAAAGGGACACATGAAAAGCATTATGAAATTTAATATTGCTAGGCAGAGCCAACTGGTATGCCACCAAATCAACCATATCTAGGATTTCAAAAGGCCCATAAAACCGTGGTGCGAATTTTTCACAGGGCCCTATTCTTAAGGTACTTTTTTGTGGTTTTACTCTTAAGTAAACATGGTCCCCAATTTTAAATTCCTTACGAATTCTCTTCTTATATGTGTACTCTTTTGTATGTCTTGAGATATTTTGATATTATGTCTAATATTCCGCACTACCTATTCCATTTCTTGTAAGGCATCAGGTCCCAATATTAGTATGACTTCTGGTTGACTCCAACTAAGTGGCATATGACATTTCCTACATTATAAACCTTCAAAAAGGCTCATTTTGATTTAATTTTGATAGTTATTTTTATAATAAATTTTTGCTAAATGAAAAAAAGCCTCCCACTTAGTAGGCCTATTTATGAGATACATTCATAACATATCCTCCAGGATCTAATTGGTCCTTTTTCTCTATCCATCTATTTAGTCTAGTCTCCATGCCCCCAAATAAGGCTTTCCAAAACATAAAGCTAAATTTAGCGTCTCTGTCAGACACTATCATTTTTGGTACACTATGTAGTCGAAAGATTTCCTTCATGAACATATTGGCAATATGGGTGGTCCCAAAAGTAGACTATACTGGTATGAAATGTGTCACTTTAGTCAATGTATCCACCAGCATCATGATGGAATCATGTTGGCACTTGGTCCTTGGTAATAATGTAATAATTTCTATTGAAATTACTTCCCACATCCACTCATGAATGGGCAGTGAATTTAGCAATCCAGCTGGATGTTGATATTCCACCTTTACTTGTTGAGATTCTAGACATTTTGGTAAATATTTTGCCACATCCCTCTACATACCTAGCTAAAATAAGTTTCCCTTTAATGTCATTATCATCCTTTATTATCCAGGATGACCTGCATAGTGTTTCTTGTGGTACTCATCTAGTAGCATTTATTTTATCTCGACCACATTGGGAATATACAATTTGTTTCCATAAGTTAATAATTTTTCAAAATTTTTAGCATATCCAAGTATCTCTTTTTGCTGTAATTTTTATTGAATTTCTCGATATTGAGGATCTTGTTGTAGTGAATTTTTAATATCTTACCCAAAATTTGTATTAGTGTTACTAACAAACCTTCCTATCAAAACATGGGCATGTCTACTTAGAGAATTTTCAATCTTTTTCTCTTTTCCTTTTATGTTTTTTAGACCACATTCAAACTCACTAAGGAAAGCTAACCACCTTTCTTTTCTAGCATTTAAATCATGATGGATACAAAAATATTTCAAACTAATGTGATTTCTCACCAAAATGAACTTTCCTAATAGATAATGCCTCCACATTTTGAGAGCATGTATCACAGCTGCCAACTCTAGATCATATATAACATAATTATTTTCATGTTTTTTCACCTTTCTGAAGTCAGAAGTTATTAATGCATTTTCCTACATCAACAAACCCCCAAGTCCTTCTAAACAAGATTCAGTACAAAACAATAGATTCCTTATTTTGGTCTGTGATTTTTAGTATAGGAGTTGTTGTTAATAATTGTTTCAACTTGTCAAAAATTTCTTGGAATTTTGTTCCCCATTCAAATTTATTCCTTTTTTCTACAAGGAGGTAATGGCGTAAGATAATTTTGAAAAACTTTCTACAAATATTTTATAATATCCAAAAAATCCCCATAAATGAGTGAACTATTGACACATCCTTAGGTGTTGGCCAATTCATAAGCACGCTAACCTTTTCAGGCTCCATATATAATCCTTCCTTGCAAATGATGTGCCCTAAATATTGTATTCTGGTTTTGTAAATCTCACATTTGCTAAGTTTTGTGTAGAGCTAATGTTCTCTTAAAGACTGTAATACTAATCTGAGATGTTCTTTATGTTGTATTCATCTTTAGAGTACTCTAGGATGTCATCTATGAATACTAACACGAACCCATCAAGGTATTTATGGAATACACTATTCATTAGACACATGAAGATTGTTGGTGCATTAATGAGATCAAAGGGTAACATTACGAACTCATAGTGACCATATCTAATTCCAAAAGTTGTCTTGTGAATATCGTCATATTTTATTCGTAGTTGGTGTTAACCCATTTTTAAATCAATTTTTGAAAATACAATTGCTCCCCTTGATGAAACAAGTCATCAATTGGGGGTAGCGAATATTTATTCTTGATAGTTAACTTATTCAGTTTCCAATAATTGATGCAAATTATAAATGTGCCATCCTTTTTCTTGAAAAATAGTAAAGGTGCCCCTCACGGTGAGATGTTGGGTCTAATGTACCCCTTGTCTAGTAGTCCTTGTAACTACATTTTGAGCTCTAACATCTTTGGTATTCTCATTTGATAAGGGCCTCTAGATACAGGGGTGGTACCTAGTAATAAATCAATAGAGAAATTTATATCTCTACAAAGGGGCAACCTGGGAATTTCCTCTGGAAAGACATCTTGACACTTTCTTATAATAGGTAGGGTCCTTAAAATTCCCTTCTCTATTGAGAGTTCATTTTCTTCTATGCGCACAAGGTATATTTGACATCCTTTCCTTGCACTCAATTTTAATTGTAAGGTTGAGATTTTCTGGACAATTATTGGTTTTGGTTTTCCTCTAATTAATCCAAGTTGGCAATTTTGATCCACACAACTCACTCTTTTTTCCAAAGAGTTTATGACAACTCCTTGTTTCTACAACCAACTCATGCCAATTAATATATCATACTATCCTAAGGGAAGAATGTTTAAATCCACTTCTGTTGGGTGACTCAGCAATACACTATCTTACTTCATGGGTTACCTTTCATTTGGTACTAGTTTCTAACTGTATCAACCATGCATTCTAGAATTTCTCATTTTGCAATTTACATTTGTCATAATTTTGGGGCTAATCTAAATCAAACTATACCTGTGACCAATTAAAATAGAAACAGATTGAATTAGAATAGTACTTTCAATCTCAATATAGTAGATTGATGCTCAACCTATCACTCTTCTAGTGTTGCACTGATTTTGGCAATATTTTTGGCAACACCATTTACAATTGTCGCTACATGGACTGCTTGAATATTTTGAATTGATTGTAGATTATGTGAATAGTCCCTTAACTAATGTGGTTCACCACAGCTGCAATGCATCAACAATTCTCTTTCCTTGCCCATTATGCTCTTCTTGTTGTTCAGTTCCATGGGCTTTGACCCTATGTGAGAATTAGCAGGCTGATTTCCATTTCCCTTACTGAATTTCTTTCTCTGGTGATATTTTTCAAAATTTTTAAGGTAATAAGGTTTATGTATTTTTATTGGAGACTTGATTTTATCCTTATTTTTCCATGGTTTCAATCCTTCGCTTCCATTTTTAAACTGTTGGTATAAAAATCTAGATTTTCTGACTGCCCCATCTATTGATTTAGGATTGTCAAACTCAATCCTTTCTCTATAGGGTGTTGGTAAAGAGTTCAAAAATTGTTGTACCTTGGCTTTCTCTTCTTTGATGTAGGGAACATATCGCAATATGTCTGTGAATTTTAGTGCAAAATCACCCATGGTCAGTTGTCCCAGTCTTAAATCATATAATTCCTTAGCATGATCATCATAGTATCGTTCACTCGGGAACCGACACTTAAATTTTTTATGGAATCCCTCCCAAGTAACTATGTTTTATTTGAACAGATGTATACTTTTTGTCTCTTCCCACTAGAGAGTAGCCCTACCTTGTAGCTGGTAAATATCTAGTTGGGCCTTCATATTAATTTCATATTCATATACCCGAAATTATTTTAGTATATTCTGAAACCTAGCTTATGTATCTTCCTCTTTTCCCCATCAAAATTAAGGGGTTTGATCTTCCTAAAATCTCCTTGTGATTCCATTTAAATATTTAAACACATATTTTAAATTATCATGATAAATCGTTGTAGGCCTAATTTTGAAATTGGGGTTTGATACCATTTGTAAGATATCCCTATTTCCCAACAATGTTTTTTTAACCTACTAAAATGTTTCATTAACAACCTTTTGGTGTATTATATGGTGACTATAGTATAGCTTGTGTGCCCTCAACTTTAACATTGGTACAAGTTAAGATGGATAACCTTGTGTTATTTACAATATTTATGCTATGCCGCATTAATAACATATCCCTTTATGTTATGACACACTTATAATTTCTTTGGCACGATGGCCCTACTTTCAATCCTTCAAATATATATGAGGAATGGCATGTTGTATATCTATATGGATTAATTAAAATGCTATGGTGACTTTAGATATACACCTGTGTATTTCTCCAAGGCTTTTGGAAGATATTCATTCATTCAATTCACATTGATTTATACACCTCGACATTGTCTGTTGATTATCATTTGATCTAACCCACCCCAAGTTGTTAGCCCGTTGATCATTTCCATGAACCTTACACCAAGTTGTTGAATTCCACATACCACAGGCCCATGTGAAAATCACATGGCCTGTAGTATCATCTCTTTATCGATGGTGGGCTTGGGTTGTAGATCATCCAATGACCAATGCACTTTTTACTATTCCTACCCTAACTACGAGGGAGAATGAGGGTGTCATTAGGGAAGATTATCCTCCGCCATTTTGGTGGGCTCTATTGTGCAGTGCTTCCATGGAAGAGTAAGACCATCCAACACCTGGTTCTTTTTTTTCATTGTGGTGGCATTCACCTAATTTCCTTATATTCAATGTATGCGTCCTTTACGATTTACATTCCACTACTAGACTCAATTTTAGGTTTTATTGGTTTTCTCTAAATACTTCCTCCGTTTTTGTTTTTTTTTCCTTATTAGGTAAAATCCACAGTACCATTCATGGCAAGTGGGTTTGGCTTCAAGTTAACCAGCACCTTCTAACCTCTAGTTAGTGTTCGAATTTTGTTTTAAAGTACCCCTACTTATGTTTCCACCATATTGCAAATGGGAAAGGTGATAATTTTCTTCTTCTTTTGATTGTGTTTGTGTTATTTCTCGAAGGTTCCAATAGTTTGGCTTCAAGCTTTCTTCTTGAGTGTCTCTTCTAGCAAAGAATACATAGTCTAGGGTTTAATGACCATAATCCTTTCCCTACATATAAGAGATTAATTTATAGTTTGGTTTTCTCCACACATATCCCCCTTACTCTGCACGAGAAAAAGTTTGAATTTGTTGATCCCTTCTTTCACAAAAACAATAATGGAAAGTTAAAATGCATATGATTGTTCATATGTTCTTATGCTCAGTTCGGTTGTCCCATGAACCTTAGTCATTCGAAGAAACAGATTAATGCTGTGTTCTAGTAGAAGCTCTTGCCTATTAAGGATATAATTGGGTTCTTTCCTTTTCTTGTTGAGTTCCTTTTGGTATATCCAAGCTTAGGGCCATGGTATTATGGAGGCTAATTTATTCTCTTTAATGAATGTATATAAGTACTAGAGAGGGAAGTTATCAAGTATCTAGTTTTTATTTTTCATGTTTTCTTTTTGTTCCTGTAGGCACTGATTGGTACAAGTACTCAACAAGACACCGTTTCCACATAATTTTTACTTGTTTAGATATGCTGGTTATATAAACTCTACATTTCACACTTTCCTATGTGTTCAAGGTGTAAGGGTTTTCCCTAAATTTTATGCATCCATATTGATTTCCTTTTTTTCTCTCACCCCATTTCAAATGAAAATGACCATGGAAAGTTAAACTTTAATTTCTCCTACTTTCCTTTTAGTTCTGTAAAAGAACATTGGGGTTTCCTGCTACTAGAGAGGAATGAAATTATGTGGTTTTTTTGTCTTCATTATGTTACTTTTCCCTTTATTTGTTCATTTGTAAAGCATATAGCAATTTCTTGGGGTTAAATCCAATTCTAGTAATAGATATGAAATGAGTTCCCATGCATTGAGTCTAAATCCTATTCCTCCTTTTTACGATCAACAATTTTATTCTCATTATATTTTTATGCAATGATTTGTATAAATTGACTAGAGAGTGTGTAACAATACTAATGTTCGTGCACGCCTTTTGTAGATATTGAATACATACTTAATTCGATGTTCTTTTGGTTTCTATGAAATCCATGTGGCTCACTGTATATCCTGCTATCATTATTTCATATATCATGATTTGGTCTTGGTATTCTAGTGATAAGGTGAAGTATAATTTTCTTGTGGGACAAAAATTACTTCCCCCCCACACTTATGAACATTAATATAGGTTTTCATGCATTTCCTCACCTCGTTATACTTAGTTTAATATATTTAGATGAAATGTTTAATGATCTCCTTGAAGGTTATTTCTTTTGAATTAATCAATTTTATGTTACTAGAAAGGGAATTCTGGATTCGATAGTGCAAACTTCTCTTTTGTTCCCCATTTCCTCTAGGATTTTCTCATGTACTTATTCATTATATAAGTTCTAGTTGTATGTTCTTGAAGACTTTGATGCAGGAGCATCCAATTAGGGAGGTGACAACTGGACATGGTGTTTTAAGGATTTTTTAATTTAATTTTTTCAATTGACTTTTATTGTTATTTCTTTTCAAGGTTTTCATAGCCAATGTCGTTACCTTTTATTTTTGAAAGCAAATAGATTAGGGAATAGCCTTAAATAGAATGATATTTGAATATCAGCAAAAGGGAATATAACAGCAAATCGCAACTACATGTAGTTCCTCAACTGAATGAGGGTACCAGTAGCTTAAATACACAATCAAAAGATGAACTAGGGTTGCTGCCAAAAAGGAGAATAGACCCCAGAGAATGTAACCTATGACAGAATGTTTTAAAATAGTAAAGAGAAGCATTTCAAGTATCAAACAATTGTTATCTTCTGTATGCCAATAATCTAGTACTGTGCACAAAATTAACTACATGATTGAGGGACTGTTAATGAGACTGTGCATCACATCAAGCAAATAAACACTACAAGAGAATTCATTCAGCCAGAGACAACATCCTATAGCCCAACATAGGTTCAAAGCATAAGGCGTAGTGCCTTCCAAAAAAAATATACGAACACCAAACAGTCCTCAGGTATTTCATTTTAGACCAAGAAAGGTTCCTGTGATAGAAGATAAACCTAACAAAAAGAGACAACACCACGCTCAACAACCAGAGCCAAACTTCACAGAATCGCATTCAAGTTCTCAACCAAAATCTCAACAGAGCTGCTGACACCAACGACCAACTAATGACCCAGAACTTTCAATGGATAGATAGAACTAAAGACCAACAAAAACGAGACTACATCTCTATAGAACTAACCTACAGAACTGTACAAGTTAAACAGGAAATACCCTACCCGGTTCAAGTGGAGACCAGAATGGAAGAGTGAAGAAATGAAAACCATCAAGGACCAAACCCTTGCCAAGACCACAGAGGTGCGAATCACCTGCAAAGTCAAGAAACGATGATTAGAGAGGTAGCATAACCAGTTATATAGAGAATAAACCGAGAGAAGAGTGAAGAAGAGTACCCTGAAAGTTACCTGAAGTGGAGAGCAGGTTCCATAGTCAAACCTTGAACTGACAACATTTGCGCCACGACCACAAAGCCATAAAACCCCAGTTTTTCACAAGAAGTAGAATTGTTAATGGGAGAAGAGCAAAGATGGAGCCTAAAATTGGAACAGAGAGGTTACCTTGCGTGAGAGCCGAATTGTCACCAGGGAAGTCAAGCTAAGCATCTAACAAGAATATGCAACATGGACACAGTCAAATGTAGTCGAGACAAACTAGAAATGTAGCAAAACGACTAAAATTATAGAGAAACCAGTGCATACCTAGGACAAGCATAAAGCCCAACATTTTTTTGATCAATTAGATAATAATAAGCCACCAAATTCATCAGAACAACATCCTAACATTACCCAGTAACATAGAACCAGGGCCAAGACTGGAACAAGCAGACAACGGGAGGCAGAGAGACATTACCATCAGGTGGAAGGAACTAGGTAAGGGCATGGAGGAGCAGAGCAAAACCAACAACAACAATGACTAAACTACAATCAAAGACCCACGCCATAGAACCATAGCCTAGTCACCAAGACCACCTCGAGAAGGTGGCGTAATTAATGCGGCATTAAAACCTCACCAAAATCCCAGTTTAATACGAGCGCAGGAAGGGATCATGTGGGCCAGTTGCCATGAAGGCACTCACCTCAGCTCTTGGGGTGAGTCATCAAATTCTGGTATCAGAGCAGTTCTTTCCATAGGAAAGAAAAAAATTATGGAGGTAGGAAGAAGGGGTAGAGGTAGAGCTATTCAAAGGGTAGCGAATGAAGGACTGTCTAAGGAAATCAGGATCCTAACTGCCAGATTAGCAGCAGTAGAAGTAGGGAGGCGCAGGGATCCAGAAGGTAGTGACAATAGTGAAGAAGAAGCTACAACTACGACATATGGGTCTGATGAGGAAGGGCCAGAGATAAGATTGTTGAAATCTGTTCTATTAGCAAGCAACAAACTAAAGCTTGAACTGTCAAGTGCACCATATATTTTTTTGTATAGTTTTATTCAACCTACCACTCCAAGATAAAAATTGGCATATTATATGTTAATGCTTCTTATACAAAATTTCTAGCCTTGCTATATTACATTGGTGATCACGTTTTGGTGTTTTTTGTTATGGTATTGTTGATATGGTGCTAGACCTGCCAACATGTCAGTGGATCTCCATGGTTAGATGTCCCAACTAGACCTTAGATTGTTTAGTGTAGGAGTCCTAGGAGTGGGTCGTACAATATCACCTTGACCATGGTTGCACATAGAGGAAAGTGAGATGTCCTTTTTGGTAGAAAGGGTGTGACATGTGCAACAAGCCAAGGAAGGTGCATGAATGGCTCTAACAAACTGAAGGTGGAATGATTGTGCCCCTTAGAAACCTATGTAAACGCGTAGCTTGGAAGGGAACACATGAGAAAATATGCATCACAAACTAGAAGGAAGGTGAACCAACAATCCAAAGTGATGGTTAGACGAACATCACATTTTAGTAAGATTCATGCATACATATACAGAAAGAGCCTATACATACATGCATAAGAAAATAGATACATATATCATTAGAGTAAAAATGTTAAATAAAATACAATAACAACATATGCATGAAACATGCTAGCTTTGTTATATTAAGAAGTAAAATTTCCAATCATACAATACAACCATGACCAGCCACTAGTCTCGATAATGAAATGTTATAGTCACTGTCACTTTCTCCTCCCAAGAGAAGTACTAGCTCCACACTATGGAGAAGCCAGTGCTCATTACAATACTCTTCGAGCTTTCTCTAAGATAATCCTATCAAAAGCTTGGCTGACCAAAAGCCTCTATCATGAGTTCTAAGGTACTATAAATAGAAAAGGCTAGAGTGACCCTTGACATTCCCCTTTGTGATTGTTCATCTACACTCATGACTCTTCAACTACTCTATGACTATTACATTCAACTATCGATACTTGGACTTCCACTTTACAAGATGTTACATACAATCTGGAAATGTAACCCATATGAGGTAAGAAAGGCTTGAGCAAGCCATTCAAGACATAACTAAAACTCAAAAAACTATGGGAAGACCAACTCTTTGACATCCTCATGATGGTCAATGGTGGCGAACTGATGCCAAGCTTTGTAGTCTACGATGGTGTCCATTTACTCTACAGTGACATCTTTCTGGAAATGAACTCTTGCCTTTGTTTCATCCAGGTACACTGATTTGGCTCCTCTATCCAGCTTGTCTAATAACATGTGCATCATTGTCTTGAGTGTGGTTGGACCAGCGACATATTGATGCATATTAACTGCATTGATTGCCAACTCTATGCTGATGGCTATGCGCATCAACTCGTTAAAGTACGAGTCCAGCTCCCGTCAGACTTGATTGCTTGTCTTCTCCTTGGTGAGTGTCCCAATAGATGGAATCACATGTGCATGCGGAACAACATCGATGATTTTGAACACCTGTGCATGGGAAGCCTGCAAACTAGTGATGAGTTGCAAGAATTCATCATAGTTCTAGATAGGACTTTGGATGTGTGCCTTCAACTCAACCACCACGGGCTTTATCACCTTGGGCAAGTGTAATGAGGCTCCCTTGTATCGCATTGTCCATGTTTTTAGTCAGTCAACAACAATATGCAAGTTTGACAAGATATGTGCTCTCCTAGCACAATGTTGCCACCACCCACTGAGATGGACAACTTCCTTATGCACGGTACCAAATCTGGAATACAACATCTACATGACTGTCTCAAGGGGTGATACTTCATCCAATATCGCTTTCTTCAACTTTGCTCAGGTGGATGTTTTAATCTGTTCTTTTCCCTGCTTGGTTGTCTGTAACTCCTTAGTCATTCACTCATTCTCTGCTATCAATAAGAGAACACTTCAGCTAGTGGCTTCGGCATATGCTCTGGTAGCATCGACCAATGTCGTTGGATGCTTATGCACATAAGATATGATCACTCATTCCTCAAACTATGTAGGAGATGTGTGGAGATTTGGAGTAGACACTTTGCACGATTGCACAACTCTATGTTGTGACTTGTCAATGATATGTTGTGCATCCCTTCTTCTAGATTGTCTCCAAGGATCTTAGTATATCCTTGGTCACTTAGAATTTGTTTTTCTTCTGGATCTGGTGAAGCCGGCGGGTCGAGCTCTTGGTGGTAAGGAATGAGGTCGATGTCTTGGTCTAACTCTAGTTGCTCCATCTCTGTGTCCATTTGCTCAAGTACTTGTTCAATCTCTTGAGAAAAGTCATTCTACTACGACTACTCACTGTGCCTACTTTGTGGTAGCTGCTCTGATGAGTCTACTACTTGTATGGGAACAACTTCATCAATATGTGCATATTCCACCCACTGTTGTGTCTATCCCTATTGCAGTTCCCTCTCTTGTCTACGCAACTCCTGTTCTTTTCCGGACTCTTGAGAAATCAATAAGATTACCATTAGATATAGGTTCCCTTTACAACAAATGGATGATATGATGGACTTCTTGAGTGGAGAAACATATTTTTCAAAAATGGATTCTAAAAGCGGTTATCATCATATACAGATTCGAGAAGGAGATGAGTGGAAGACTGCTTTCAAGATCAATGAGGGCCTGTATGAATGGTTGGTCATGCCATTTGGATTGAGAAATGCACCCAGCACATTCATGTGCTTAATGAAGGAGATGCTGAAAGAATATATCGGGAGGTTTGTTATTGTGTATTTGGATGATATCCTTATTATCAGTAAGACTAGGGAAGAACATTTCCGACACGTGAGATGTGTCTTAGAAAAATTATAGCGGAATAAATTGTTGTTAAATTTGAAGAAATGTACATTTTGTGAGAAGGATTTGATTTATTTGGGATTCATGATTTCTGAGAATGAGTTAAAGATGGATCTGGAAAAGGTTGCAGCTATAGTTAGTTGTCTGTCTCCAAAAATTTTATTTGATGTATGGAGTTTTCATGGGCTAGCAAGTTTCTACCAGAAGTTTATAAAAGATTTGACTGGGATTTGTACACCCATGGTGGACACCATAAAAAAATAAAATCAACCTTTTCATTAGACTGGGTCACCTGAAACGAGATTTGAGCTGCTGAAAAAGAAGATCATGGAAAGACCCATTTTGAGCTTACCAGATTTCAACAATTTTTTTCAAGCTCGTTGCGATACCAGCGGGACAACCATTGGAGAGGTACTGAGTCAAGAGGATAAATGGGTGGCCTATTTCAATGAGAAATTTAATTAGAGTAGACAGAAATATACATCCTATGACAAGGAATTCTATGCAATAGTACAAGTTCTAAAACATTGGAGAAACTACTTGTTAGGAAATGAATTTGTTCTGTTTTAAGACAATTCTGCTTTGCAATATGTCATGCAACAACATAAGTTGAATCATAAACATGCAAAGTGGGTGGAATCTTTAGAGTTTCACATTTGTGTTGAAACACATCAGTGGACAAGCCAACAAAGTGGCAGATGTGTTAAGTAGACGATCTTTGATTTTATAGGAAAGTAGAGTGCAGGTGTTGGGCTTTAAACATCTCAAAGATCTGTATGAGACAGATGAAAATTTTCGGGAAGCATATGAAGCTTGCCCGAATCCGCTATTGAGAGACAATAATTTTTGGTTAGATTATAATATAAAGGAAGGATTCCTATTCAAGGGAGGACAATTGTGTATTCTAAAATGTTCAATGAGGGAGAACTTAATTTAGGAAAAACATAATGGTGGTCTAGCTGGAAATTTTTGCGTAGACAAGACTTTGGACCAGGTAATTCATTTCTATTATTGGCAAAAGATGTGGCGAGATGTACAACTATATGTGGCTAGATGTAAGATGTGTCAGTTGTCAAAAGGACACAGTCAAAATATAGGACTATATATGCCCGTACCTGTTCGAGACAGGCCATGGGACTTAGTTATTTTAGATTTTGTTTTGGGTTTGCCGAGGACATAGAAAGGATACGATTCGATCATGGTAGTATTGGATCACTTTAGTAAGATGGCACATTTTATTCCTTGTAAAAATACTAAAGATGCCACGCATGTAGCCCATTTATTATTCACAGAAATTGTTAGACTGCATGGCTTAGCAAAGTCTATTATTTCGGATAGGGACGTGAAGTTTAAGGGCCATTTTTTGCGGACATTGTGGAAGAAGTTAGATACTAAACTGAACTTCAACTCACCTTATCATCCACAGACCGACAAGAAAGCTGAGGTAGTAAACCGAAGTCTGGGAAATCTTCTACATGGTCTAGTTGGAGAGAATTCATGACAGTGGGATCATGTACTCATGCAGGTGGAGTTCACTTATAATGATTCACCCAACAGGAGTACATGAAGAAGCCCTTTCCAAATCCTATATGGCATGCACCCTCGTGGAGTGCACAAGTTACAAGATTTGGGTTAGTTGGAATGGAGGAGTGTTGACGGAGAATATTTCGCCAAAATGATTAACGATCTTCATGAAGAGGTGAAAAATAAATTGCAGAACAACAACCAAAGATATAAGCAAAAGGTAGATTTAAAGCAACGGGAAGTACAATTTAATGTAGGAGACTCCTAGTACTAGCACACCTATGAAAAAGGAGGTTTCCTAGGGGAGAATATAACAAGCTCAAATAGAAAGAGATAAGGCCTTGCTGAATACTATGGAAATTCTTTGCCAACAATATTAACTGCAATTACCCTAGAGTATTGGGATTTCACACATTTTCAATGTAGCAGACCTATACCCTTATATTTCTACCAATACAGAGGGCAGTTCAACAGGACACACACGAGACACCCTAGGAGACGGAGAAACATAGACATGGATCAAAAACATGCCCCCAACCAAGCCTTTGGAGATTGACCAAATATTGGATACTCAGGTAGCTAGGCGTACATGCTGAAAGGAGTACCTGTAGTACTTGGTTAAGTGGAAGGACCATCCAATTGAGGATAAGTATTGGTTGGACACTGGACAGACTCAACACGTTGGGTATTCTATTGAAGAGCTCATAGATAGCAGCCATGAGTTTCATTCACTCTGAGAGACTGATGCAAGAGCATCCAATTAGGGAGGCGACAACTGGACATGCTGTTTTAAGGATCTTTTTTAATTTACTTTTTTCAGTTTACTTTTATTGTTATTTCTTTTCAAGAAGGTTGTCACAACCAATGTTGTTACCTTTTATTTTTGAAAGGAAATAGATTAGGGAATACTCTTAAATAGATTAATATTTGAATAACAGAAAAATGGAATGTAACTGTAAATTGTAACTGCAGGTAGTTCCTCAACTGAATGAGGCTACCAGCAGGTTAAATACACAATCAAAATATGAAACAAGTGTTGCTGCCAAAAAGGAGAATAGACCCTAGAGAATGTAAACTCTGATAAAATATTTTAAAACAGTAAAGAGAAGCATTTCAGGTATGAAACAGTTTTTATTTTTTGTATGACTATAATCTAGTACTCTGGACAAAATTAACTACATCATTGAGGGACTGTTAACAAGACTGTCCATCACATCAAGGAACTAAACACTGCAAGAAAATGCATTTAGCTAGAGATAACATCCTGTAACCCAACACAGGTTTAGAGGATAAGGCATAGTGCCTTCCAAAAAAAATAAAAAAATGCCAAACAGTCCTCAGGTATTTCATTATAGACCAAGAAAGGTTCCTGTGACCCAAGATCAACCTAACAAATAAAGATGGGACCATGCTCAACAACCAGAGCTAAACTACACAAAATCGCATTCATGTTCTCAACCAAGATCTCAGCAGAGCCGCGGAAACCAATGACGAACTGACAACCCAGAACTTTCGATGGACAGAGAGAACTGAGGACCAATAAAAATGAGACTACGTCTCTAGAGAGCCAACCTATAGAACTGTACAAGTTAAACAGGAAGGACCCTACACGGTTTAAGTGTAGGCCAGAATGAAAGAGTGAAGAAATAGAAACCATCAAGGACCAAACCCTTGCCATCACCACGGAGGAGCGAATCACCTGCACAGTCAAGAAACAACGATTAGAGAGGCATCATAACTAGTTATATGGAGAATAAACCGAGAGAAGGGTAAAGAAGAGTACCCTGAAAGTTACCTGATGTGGAGAGCAGGTTCCATAGTCGAACCCATAACCAACAACATTTAAGCCATGACCACAGAGCCACAAAACCCCAGTTGTTCACAAGGAGCGGGATTGTTAGCAAGAGAAGAGGAAAGAGGGAGCCTGGAATTGGAATAGAGAGGTTACCTTAGGTGAGAGCCGAACTATCACTAGGGAAGTCGAGTTGAGGTCCTGACAAGAATACGCACCATGGACATAGTCAAACGTAGCAGAGAAAAACCAAAAATGAAGCAAGACAACTAAAATTACAGAGAAATCACCGCATACCCAGGACGGTCATCAAGCCCAACATTGTTTCGAGAAACCATGCAAGAAGCAGCTAGTAAATTCATCGGACCAACATCCTAACATTATTGAGTAACATAGAGCCAAAGCCGAGACCAAAACCAACAGACAGTGGGAGGCAGAGAGTCATTACCATCAGGCGGAAGGAACCAGGTAAGGGCACGGAGGAGCAGAGAAAAACCAGTAGGAACAATTACCAAACTACAACCAAAGAACTGCGCCATAGAACCATAGCATGGTGACCAAGACCACCTCGAGAAGGTGGCAGAGTTAATGCACCATTAAAGCCTCATGAAAATCCCAGTTGCATACAAGTGCGGGAAGGGATCATGTGGGCCAGTTGCCACGAAGGTGTCCACCTCAGCTCTTGGGGTGAGTCATCAGACTATGCCATTATCTTGAGTGATAATTTTCTGACCATGTCCATATAATTCATACAAAAAAACTGTATTCCTTCACTAATCATCACCTCCAACAATAGGTTGACTAACCCTTTCATCTTTACTGACTTCCCAATTTTATTCTTTTTTTTGTTTTACATACACAAAAAAATTACCCAATATACAAGTAAGAAATACAAATAAAATGAAAACATGGAAAATAACATATACAATCAATATATTGTGATATTATAACACTAGACAGGCTGGAATAATCACAAAAGTAGGCCTAAATTATAAATTTGTTTATGCAATCTAAACCCAACTCATCATCTTACAACGCTTAGATATATAAAATAAAATAGTGTGTTAAAAACAAATTTCCACATTACAGTTACTACTCTAAATTCTGCTAAAATAAACTTGGAAAGTCACTTTGCCACCCAATCATGTACCATCACCACTATTCACTCGAAACTAGATGTCATTGTGTTGGAATCAACAATCTCTTATGATTCCAATCAAGATGTTTTATGTCTTATTCCTCTAGCAGATTTTTCGTTAGGGAACATCTAGCTCTATAGGGCCTTCCAACCCTTGTTTCTATATTTCGAAAAAGATATCCTTCCCTTTTTTTAAAGCTCGTCTTTTTCTGTAGTGGTGCTTTATTCACCCTTAGTGAGTGGTTAGTGATATAATAGATTGTTTTCTTCTATCCTATTAAATCTTATTAAGGAATCCTTTTTTAAAAGTAATTTTGGGGTGATCTATCTTAATTTTGTCAATCCAAATTGGTTTCCAGATCATGACAATAATCTCTTAATAACCATGTGTTTATTTCGCAAAAATTTTCATCTTCATTTTCTATTTATATAATTTATTTATTACATCATCGTATTTTATTTCCAAGTGAGTTCACTATAGCTTTCTAACCATCACAACTAAAATAAAAATATTTACATCGAAAGAGGTAGATCTAAAGTTACAGTAGATCTCGGTTGGTATCGTATTAACCAATGTGATCCATAAATTTATTAACATATTGCAAGTGTGCAGACAACCATTGCAAGGTATATAAATAAATTACAATGAAATAAATTATTGCACGCATAAAATCTTAATAGTATGGTTAAGACCAGTAAGGAGAGGGAAAATTTTGTTCTCTCCTATAATTTATATTCAAGAGAAGCACGATATGTTCCATTTTGTTTAAATGAAATGTATATTCAAGAGAAATGCAATATGTTCCGTTTTGTTTAAATTGTTGAAATGTACTTTCAACTGCAGTGTTGTTTTTGAAAACCGCCAAAGTTTCCCGCACCGCTTTTGCCGAGCTGTTTTATTTCTTCGGAGGGCAGTGATAGCAATCATCAATTGACATGTGAATGAGCAGTTTTGACAAAACGTTTTTCCCCGAAACGTAAAGTTCAGCAGAAAATGGCTTGCGTATGGTTCGACAATCGTACGATTGATATCAAGGCTGACAACCGTTCGATTGAAATCAAGATTTGATGAACATACCTGCACCATGACTTGACGTGAAGTAAATTTTGTTTGACTGCCAGCTTTGTCATAAAATAAATCAATGAAATTCAATGTGATTCGTAGAATGTTGGTAAACGTCTTTAATTTTATTTTATTTTTAAACTCACGGGAGTAAAGCATAGAAGTATGTTTTGTTTTTTTTTA
>APFE030539186.1:131565-171758 GCA_000404065.3 Pinus taeda | reverse complement strand
TTTTTCCGTTGAATATGTAATGGTATCCCCTCTTTTATGATGATGCGTAATGCAATACAAAACATTGTGTGAGTAAGGTAGACAGAGCTTTTTTTTGTAATGGAATATGCAGCAGCATAAATGTAAGAAAGTTTTACACACAGCATTGTAAAATTTTCAGGAGAGACAGAGTAAATTTTTTGTGGAACTGAAGCATTCTTGGAGAATCCCTCTATGAGAGGATGGAATTTGTAATAGCTATTGTTTTTATTAATGAATACAGAGTTTTCTTTGTGCTTGTTTAAAACTTTGTTCTCCCAAACAATTTTTTGTTTCTCTGTGTTAAGATCCTATGTTAAAAACAAAGCATTCTTCTCTGTTCATTTTTTGTTTTGGAATTATCAGAAATTCCCAACATGGTATTAGAGATTGTCCAGGCTGTTTGAAGCTGTCAAAGAAGTTGAAGGAAGGATTTCTTGTTGCAGCAGCTTCTCCAGCAGAGTGAAGACTTAGTCAAGAAAAAAATCCAAGGTATTTCTCAAGTTAGTTTTTGTGTTACTGTTGAGGACAATCAGTTATTTTAAATACACAGTCAATTATTTTGAAGCATATTTAAGAGTGCAAGAATGGTTGGAGCCAACACTAGCATGGGTATCTTTATTACTCAGCTCCCACAATTTAATGGGAAAAACTATGACTATAGGGCAATAACTATGAGAGCTTTGCTTTCTTCCGACGACTTATGGGAATTTGTTGAGGATGGTTTTGAAGAACCAACAGATGAACATGAGTTTAATAACTTAACTCAGACAGAGAAAGAACTGTTGAAGAGAAATAAGAAGAAAGATTGTAAAGCCCTCTACTTTTTGTATCAAGCAGTGCATGCGAGTGTGTTTCCAAGGATAGTAGCAGCCATGAGATCCAAATAAGTTTGGGAAACTCTCAAGATAGCCTATCAAGGCATGGAGAAAGTGAAGATAGCAAAAATACAGTTGATGAGGAGAGATTTTGAGAACCTTTGCATGAAGGAGTCAGATAATATTGACTCATTCCTCACACATGTGATTGATCTGGTCACACAGATAAGGTCTCATGGAAAGATTATTGAAGAAAGGAGGATTATGGAGAAACTATTGAGGATCCTACCCTCAAGGTTGGATGTGATTGTCACCACCATAGAAGAGACAAATGATCTCACAAACTTCTCAGTTGATGAACTACATGCATCACTGGTAACACATGAGCAAAGATTGAATAGAAATGAAAACTCATCTCTAGAGCATGCCTTTAAGAGCCAGATGTTCTTTGGAAGAGGAAGAGGTCAAGGTAGAGGAAACAAGAGAGGAAGAGACAGAATCCAAAATAGAGGTGGAAGAAACAGTCTAGCAAATGCTCAAGGAAGAGGTAGCAATCCAAATCAGAACCAAGGCCAAGGGAATAGCCAAAAAAGTAGACAATATCATGCTCAAGGACAAAGGTATGATAAATCCAATCTCCAATGTCACTATTGTAAAAAATATGGGCATTATGCAAATGAATGTAGGAAGAAGCAGCATGATATGAGTAATAGAACTAGTGCAAATTTCACTAGAGAAAATATCAGCTAAGATAATTTGTTTTTAGCATATGATATGGCTGAAACAAAGAGTGAAGATGTATGGTTTCTAGACTCCGGTTGTAGTAACCATATGACAGGAAACATAGCCCTATTTTCTATGTTAGATCAGAATGTGAAATCACAAGTCACACTCGAGACTGATAATAAAGTTTATGTTATGGGAAAAGGAGAAGTAAATGTTTAACAAGGAAAGGTGAAAAGAAAACCATAGCAGATGTTTATTATCTTCATGGAATGAAATGTAACCTCTTAAGTATTGGACAACTTACTCAAAAAGGGTACAATGTTTTCTTTGTGAATGATGTATGCACCATCATGGATAAAGCACCCAACAAACGACGTATTGCTGAAGTGAAGATGACAAGGAATAGGATGTTCCCTCTTAGAATGGAAGTAGATTTGAAAAATGGAGAAGAAATAGCAGTAGTGACCCAAGAGGCTTTCTAAAGCGAACCAAAAGATGAAAATTGGTTGTGGCTCTTGAGATTTGGACATCTCAACTTTGGAGGTCTTAATTTGTTGAATAGAAAATGAATGGTAAGAGAATTACCATTGATAGAAAAACCAGACAACCTTTGTGAAGGTTGTATCTTAGGAAAAAAACATGGAGAATGTTTTCTATCAGGGAAAAGCATAAGGGAAAATGCACCTTTAGAGATTGTCCACTCAGATTTATGTGAGCCGATGGAAACTCCATCACATGTAGGTAGCCACTATATACTAACATTTATTGATGATTTTACTAGAAAAACTTGGGTTTATTTCCTGAAGAACAAAAGTGAAGTGTTTGAAAGTTTTTGCAATTTCAAAGCACTTGTAGAAAACCAAAGTGGGCTGCATATCAAAGTTCTAAGAACTGATAGAGGAGGTGAGTATATCTCCAAAGAATTTCTATGTTTTTGTAAAGAAAATGGAATTGATAAGCAGTTTACCACTAGGTACACTCCACAGCAAAATGAAGTTACTGAAAGGAAGAATAGGACAATTATGGATATGGCAAGGAGTATGTTAAAGGCCAAGCATTTGCCAAATGATTATTGGGCTGAAGCTGTACACTGTGCAATATACATTTTAAATACATGCCCTACAAAAGCAGTCATGAATAGAGTGCCAGAAGAAGCATGGAGTGGGACAAAGCAAGGAGTCACCCACATCTAAGTTTTTGGATGTGTGGCTTATGCACACATTCCAGATCAACTAAGGAAGAAGTTGGACAACAAAGGGGAGAAATGTATTTTCATTGGATATAGTGAGGAATCGAAAGCTTATAGGTTGTATAACCCATCCACCAAGAAGCTTATTGTGAGTAGAGATGTTCAGTTCATTGAGGAGGAAGCTTGGGATAGAAGCATAGAGAAAACAGTGAATATTAAAAAATCTTTGTCACATGATGAAGATGATGAGGAGATGGCCGAAATACATCCCCAAATAGCAGCATCAACACAAGGGCAGCAAGAGACACCCTTGAGAAGAAATGAAACTGCTTCTCCAAGCACACCGCAAGGAGGAAATTCAAGTGCTTCCTCAAGCACTTGTACACCAAATGAAAGAGGTAAGAAGTTCAGAAATTTAAGTGACATTTATGAACAAGAGGCAACAAATGAAGCTATGAACTCTTTGTTTGCTTTATATTGTCATGTTGATGACCCTGTTCATTTCGAAGAAGAAATTAAGGATAGGAAATGGATAGAAGCTATGGATGAGGAGATCAACGCCATGAAAAGATAAAAGACATGGGATTTAGTTGAACTACCAAAAGGAAAAGAAGTCATTGGAGTTAAATGGGTCTACAAGACCAAGAGTAATGCCAAAGGCAAAATAAAAAGATACAACACAAGACTCGCTGTCAAAGGATATAAGCAGTAGTATGGGAGAGACTATGAGGAAACTTTTGCACGGGTCACTAGAATGGAAACTATGAGAGCAGTGTTGTCCATAGTAGCACAAAACAAGTGGAAAGTTTACCAAATGGACGTGAAGTCAGCATTCCTAAATTGAGTGTTAATGGAAGAGGTTTACATTGAACAACCTCTAGGATATGAAAAGAAAGGCCAAGAGCACAAAGTGTGCAGATTGAAGAAAGCTCTTTATGGGCTGAAGCAAGCACCAAGAGCGTGGTATAGTAAGATAGGTTCCTATCTACTGGAAAATGGATTTGAAAAGTGTGAGGGAGAACTCACCCTCTACATCAAAGAAAAGGATGGTAAAATACTAGTTGTTGTGTTATATGTTGATGACGTTATTTTCACAGGTAATGATGATTATCTTATTGAAAATTTTAAAACAATCATGAAAGAAGAATTTGAAATGACTAACATGGGTTTTCTGAGATATTTCTTAGGAATAGAAGTAGAACAAAATGGAAATGGGATTTTTATCTCAGAAACGAAATATGTTAATGAAGTATTAGAAATATTTAATATGCAGGAGAGCAAAGAAGCAATCACTCCCACAGTGATGGGATTAAAACTTAGCAAATAGGACAACAGCAAGGATTTCGATTCTAGTGTGTACAAGAGCATAGTTGGCAGCCTCATGTATTTGACTGCAACTAGGCCGGATATAATGCATGTTGTTAGCTTGATTTCCAGATTCATGGAGAGGTCAAAAGAAACACATTGGCATGCAGCAAAAAGGATTTTGAGGTATGTTAAAGGTACTAAAAGGTTTGACATTTTATATACTGTTTCAAAATGTTCAGATTTAATTAGATACACTGATAGTGATTGAGCTAGAAGTGTAGATGATCAGAAAAACACATCCAGTTATGTTTTTCACATGGGTTCAGGAGCCATTTCATGGGCTTTTAAAAAACAGTTTATTGTAGCATTGTCTACAGCAGAGGCAGAATATGTGGCAGCTACAACATCAGCATGTCAAACAATTCGGATGAGAAGGATGTTAAGAAGCTTATGCCAAGAGCAAGCAAAATGAACTGTGATTTTTTGTGACAATAGTTCAACTATTGCATTATCCAAGAATTATGTGTTTCATAAGAGAACAAAACACATTGACACAAAGTTTCATTATATCAGGGAATTGGTAAACAATTAAGAAATTGTTTTAAAACACTGAAGAACTCAGGAGTAGGTTGCAGATATTTTGAACAAACCATTGGGACAAAAAAATTTTGAGTTTTTGAGGAAATGTCTCGGTATGACTCATAACCCAGCTGTTGAAATTAAAGGGGAGTGTTGGAACGTACTTTTAACTGCAGCATTGTTTTTGAAAACCGCCAAAGTTTCCAGCACCGCTTTTGCCGAGTTGTGGAATTTCTTCGGAGGGCAGCGATAACAATCATCGATTGACACGTGGATGAGCAGTTTTGAAAAAATGATTTTCTCCGGAACATAAAGTTCAGTAGAAAACAGCTTGCGATATGGTTCGACAACGGTCTAATTGATATCAAGGCTGAAAACCGTTCGATTGAAATCAGAATTTGATGAAGAGACCCGCACAATGACTTGACGTGAAGTAAATTTTGTTAGATTGCCATCTTTGTCAAAAAAGAAATTAATGAAATTCAATGTGATTCGTAGAATGTTGGTAAAAGTATTTAATTTTTTTTTCTTAAATTCACGGGAGTAAGGCATAGAAGTATGTATTGTTATGTTTTTTTTTTTGTTGTTGGTTGAATATGTAATGGTATGCCCTGTTTTATGATGATGTGTAATACAATAGACATCAGCCCGTAAGTAAGGTAGACAGAGTTTTTTTGTAATGGAATATGTAGTAGCATAAATGTAAGACAAGGGGGTCTCATACACCAATTTGGTGTCTGGCTTGGTGTGACCTTAAAAATGGATATTATTATTATTATTATTATTATAAATTTGGATTTAATAGGCTCAATTTTTTTTATTTTATATGTGATTTCTGTTTTTTTGTAATGGAATATGTAGCAGCATAAATGTAAGAATGTGTAATACAATACACAGCATAAGTAAGGCCGACAGAGTTTTTTTTGTAATGGAATATGTAGCACCATAAATGTAAGAAAGTTTTAAACAGAAAATTTTTCAGGAGAGAAAGAGTAAAGTTTTTGTGGAACTAAAACATTCTTGGAGAATCCCTCTATGACAGAAAAGAATTTGTAACCGCTGTTGTTTTTATTAATGAATACAAAGTTTTCTTTGTGTCGGTTTAAAACTTTATTCTCCCAAACAATTTTTTGCTTCCATAAGTCATTATTCTCTGTTCATTTTTTGTTTTGGAATTATCAAATAATTCCCAACATAAATAAAATGTATATTCAAGGGAAACGCAATATGTTCCGTTTTGTTTCATTTTTAACGTTCTTGATACACTCTAATTTTCTCAATTTAATTAAAACAATTTTTTTAGTCGCTGATAATATTTACAAAACAAGATTTCACTCAGAATTTAAAGCATTAATAAACATAAATGTTAAAAAATAACTTTTACAAATTTATACATAACATTTCGATTGAAGGCAAGAAATATCTATTTCGGTATGGAACTCGAAAAAATATATATCTTAAGAAGTACAGTTGCGTCCGCGATCTCGGTCCAAACTCGGTCCGCTACAAATTTAATTCGAAAGATCTATAATAAAATATAGCCGTTGTTAGGTTAAAGATAAGCATATATTAAGTTGCATGCTGGGGATTCAGAAAGCAAATCTTGGTAAAAGCTATTCATCCAGAATCCGCTCTCATCCGGAACAGAGTTTTTGGGTATCGGTAAGATGCACGTTAGAATCCTCTCTGTCAATTTATCATTCCATGCATTAAACTTTTTTATAGTATAGCTTAGACTTTTAATTCTAATACAGAATTTCATCGTTATGCAGGACACGCAGTTTTTAATTTGGCGAGGCTGTTCAAGCAGTGCCGCTTGAGTATAAGGTACATTTTAAAACAGAGGACTAAGGAAAAGTAGAACGTATCAGGATGCCTTCACGATGGAACTTTCCCATGCATTCCAGTGAAAGAGAACGTCTGTTGGAGAGGGGTTTAATGATGACCGTCGCGCTCGGTTCAATGGGCGGTGTTTTACTGGCAATAGTCGTTGTCGATTTGCGGAGATACGGGCGTGTTGATAAGTTTATGTTGGCTTTAACTGCCTCTCTGATATTCTTTTTTAGCATGATGGTGAGGGCAATACTTAGCTATGTCACCTCTCTTGACTTCCGTTCTTGAAGACCAGTCTATGATACGCAGCCGAAGCCGTGCTTCACAATGTTCATTATCACATTACATGTTTTATTAGAAAGGTTATTCGTCGGGACTGCCGTAGGATATCATGCCGGATGTACGGACGATTGCTGAAAATTGTTTAACTCAGCTCAGTATTTATCTTTACGTTATTATGTAAGACGTTAAGTTTCATATTATTAATCCTCTCTTATTATTAATCCTCTCTTTATGTCAATGTGAAAAATGTTTCATCCCATTCATGTACTCTGGAAACTTCAAGTAATTAAGAATTTCTTATGTACACTGAAATTTTCTTGTAATTAAGAATCTTTATCATTGCATCCATGTGTAATGTATTATGCAGTTTCCATATAATTCGCCAGATTTGGAAACTAAGCTCGTGCTCTGTTATTAGGGATCAATGACTTTCGTGATAGGTATATTGTAATCAGTGTCTCGCTAATCTTTGGTTTTTCTTTGTGTTAAGTTAAGCGAGGATCGCAAGAAACATTACTGTTATGCTAGCTATATTGTATCAACAAGTCTTGAGGTGGGAACCGACGTACTCATTAATTAAATTATTATGCTCTGAAATCGTATTATGTAAGCGATAATTTGCATTCTATGCTCTTAGTACGATAATGACAGAAAACTCTGGTTTAAATTTTTGGATAACTATTGTTATCTTTTGATAATAGTGTCTATATTTTTGTATAACTGTGGTTATCTTTTGATAATGTAAGGATCATTTCGCCTTTTTATGGGCTTTACTCTCCGACCAAGTGTAGCAGAAGATCTTTGCAATTCGAGTTCATGATAGTGATTAGCTGTTGACAGATATATGGAAGTCATGTGTCTTGTTTTTTGATTGATTAAGTATATCTCATCATTTGCAACAAGGACCAGGGACAAAAGTATGAAGTACCATTGAGAGTTCCATGATGTAACATAGATTTTCACAATGAATACGTTCACGAGGCACATCTTACATTATTGGTTTGAAAAATTATGGTCAAACAAAGCCTTAAAAATAAACACGTTACCTCATTTGGAATCTCTCTCGGAGTATGACAAACAAAAGGAAAATAGTTAACGTAAAATTTTCGTGCTTGATGAAATCGAAAGCATCCTTTAGTCCAAAAGCAGAGATAGAGATCCCTTTATCAATTGAAAGAGCGATTTCAATAAAGGCTTATTATCAAGATCGCTGATATGTTTTAATTTATGAAGTAAATGTTGTATCCTTAATCCAAAGAGTCACATTCACGAAACTGGCTCTAGTTTTGTAAATATATCAGTTTTATAAAATTGAAAATTTGCATTTAATGATTTCATTATATTTATTATATCATTATAAAATTTTATTATATTTACATGTTCATCTTATTATTCTATTTTCTATATAATTTGTTATTTGTTTAGATAAAGATCCATTTTAATGAGGGATTAGCGATGGTTTGTAATCATCATTTTAAATATAATTTTTATATCGAGAGATTTAATTTCTTTTAGCTTTTGAGAAATGAGGCTAATATATATTTATATTAGTTTCATATATGTATAATGTAATTTTTCATTGTTTAAATCACTTTTTTGAAGACATAAATAGATTCAAGGCCTCTAACATATTTAGGGACATTTCTATTATATAGAATACATAGTTTAAGTTTGTAATTCCAAACAAACATTTATTGGATTTTAAGAAAAAATTAGTTAAAAAGAGACTATGAAAAAGGCTAGAATGTAAAATTATGGAACTCATTAGGAATTAAGTTTTTGCACTTGCTTTATATAATATATTCATTACTTTTTTTACCTATATATTTATTTGACATTCAAATATTTTATACATAAAATTACAATTATTCACATTAAAATAATTTTATTATTAATAATTTTTAAACACTAAACATTAAATATTGGAATATTTTTTTACTAACATTAATTTTTTATTACTAAATCAAATACATATTCCTCTTAAACTTGCTAATATTATAGAATAATTATTTTTTTTGCTTTTAATTACTTTTTTGATAATTAATATATTATATTATATTGATGGTTAAAATAATTTTAATGTTCAAAGTCATAACAAATTTAACTCTTGTCAAATTTTATTAGTTGGTATCTCAAGCTTTCTTAGAGAGATAAAGTTAGAAATATTGGAGAAATGGTTATGTGGTTGTAACGTAGTTTAGGAGTAGTTCCTAGAATTTAGGAGGTTGTTTACAACTACCTATTTTTCAGTCATGTATTTAATATGCAATATTCATTCGTGTATGTAGTGTGAGTGAACGAGAGAGAGAGAGAGTCTCCTCCTTGTTTGAGTGCAGTCTCCAGGTGAGGTACACACCTATGAGCTGCAACTCCTTTTGATTCAAAGTTTGATTTTTATCTTGGTCTCAGAGCTTAGGGTAGAGGTAGCCTTAAATTTTTTTTTGAGGATGTATCATTAGGTTCACATCTGTAGAGGTAAGGAGTGGATTGGCGCTCTTTTTTACTAGACAGACGAGCCAATTGGCCATTGGAACTCTTTTTTAGCAGAAAGTCGAGCCAGTTGGCGCTCTTTTGAGCCTAAAAAGAGAGCCAGAAAAGAAACAACTGAATTGGCGGTCTTTTGAGCCTGAAAAGCGTGCCAATTTTCGTGCACTCCGTGAATTTTTCTTTTCCGCAATTGCCGCGGATTTGTAGCTATTTAGAGCTCCATAGAGCCAACCTCTTTCTCTTTGGAAATCTGCAATTTTTTGTTGCAGATCAGGAGTTGCCCGGTGGTGGCATGTGGAGATTCTGCTCGGTGGAAAAAGATTTGATTTGCCCGGTGATGGCGAATTGAGGATCCTTGATTAGCTCGGAGGTAGCAGATCAGATCTGCTTGGTGGTGGCGAATTGAGGTTCCATGATCTGCTCGGTGGTAGCATATCGGACTTGCCCGGTGGTGGTGAATCAGAGCTTTGTGATCTGTTTGGTGGAAGTAGACCAATTTTCTTTGCCCGGTGGTGGCGCAGTGCAACTCCTTGATATGTTCGGTGGAAGAAGATCGCCTTTTCCCGGTGGTGGCGTGTTGGATCTTGTTTGTTGATCTGTTCAGTGGTAGCAGATCGGTTTTGCCCAGTGGTGGCACAGTGAAGTCCGTGATCTGCTTGGTGGCAGCAGATCGGACTTGCCTGGTGGTGGCACAGTGAAGTTCCTAATCTGTTCACTGGCAGTAGATCGGACTTGCCCGGTGGTGGCCGATTGGAGTGTTCAGTTAGGTGAAAATGAACAACAGTTTGGAATCATACCTCCACGAGTCTGGCAAGCTCGATGGAACAAACTTCTCTAACTCGAAGTTCAAAATTCAAACTTTGCTGGAGAGTGCGAATTCATGGCTGATCGTCTTGGGAAATGAGCAGAGAATTGGAACACTGGCCCAAGAACAAGATTGGGATAAGAGAGAAACAAAGGCAAAAATCATACTGAAGATGTCTGTCAAAGACAATATTATCCCCCATATGAGTGATTGCAAGTCGGCTGCGGATATATGGACTACAATCAAGAATCTATACGAGACACAGAACACAAATCGTGTTTTGGCACTCAAGGGAAAATTGTTTGCATTAAAGATGGATGAGAATGAATATGTTAGTGGATTCATGGCCAGCGTCAAGGATCTGAGAGACAAATTGGGAGCTATTGGAGAGAAGGTATCAGATTCAGATCTGGTTACACTTACACTGAACAGAATGATCGATGAATATCAGACATTCATCTCAGGGTTGTCAGCGAGAGAGAAATCCCCCTCGTTTGATGACCTGACAATGATTCTGCTCCAAGAGGAGGAATGAAGATAGAATCTGAAAACTCAGAGCAATGACTTAGCTCTGATGGCAAAGAGGCAATAGTACAGAGGAAAGCAGCACCAACACCGACATCAGCATCAGCAACCGCAGCAGCAGCAGCCGAAATGGGCCAACTCTTTTCAAAAGAAATCATTCAGAGGTATGAGTGATAATTATGTTAAGAGATGTTTTTACTGTGGGAAGCCTGGCCACCAAATTAAAGAATGCTATAAGAGGCAGGTGGATGAAAGAAAAGGCAAATAGAGGAAACATCAGGGGTGTTTTGTTGGAGAAGAGGATGACCACAGCCATGATCTTCAATTATTCACAGTCGACTGTGCACTTTAAGCATCAAAAGGAGATGAGGATAATATATGGTATGTCGATTCTAGTGCATCCTCGCATATGACTAGTAAGAAAGATTGTTTTGAGTTTCTTGAAGAGTCTGCATGTGGATCAAAAATTTACTTAGGAGATGACAGTGGGTATGAGATCAAAGGTTGTGGGCATATTCCTGTGAAGCTACCTAGTGGCGACATCAAACATCTCAAAAAATGTTTTATATGTTCTAGGAATTAAAAAGAATTTGATCTCTGTCTCTATGATAACAGACCAGGACATGCAGGTGCAATTCTTCAAGAATGGATGTGGAATTCAGGATAGCCAATTGGAGACAGTTGCAACAGGAGTACGCATGGGGAATTTGTACAGACTGGATGCAAGGAGCATGCCACGACAAACGATGGTTGCAGCAACATCAACAGCGGAAAATATCTAGCATCAGAGATTTGGACATCTCAATTTACAAGGTCTCATCTTACTAAAAAAGAAAGGTATGGTTGATGGTCTTCCTGCTTTACATAATATCAAACTGGAATGTGATGGATGTGCATTAGGGAAGATGCATAGAGATGAATTCCCTTTGCATGTTAACAGAAAAGAAAGAGACATCCTAGAACTAGTGCATACAGATATTTGTGGACCTATGCAGACTAGGTTTTTAGGAGGTGCATACTACTTTCTACTGTTTATAGATGACTGCACTAGGTTCTCTTGGGTATATTTTTTAAGCAAAAAGAGTCAAGCTTTCCTATACTTTAAAGAATTCAAATCTATGATAAAGACCCAAACAGGAAAGAAGATAAAGATTCTCCGCTCGGATCAAGGGGGAGAATACAGGCTAGGTGAGTTCATGAACTTCATCAAGCAGCATGGGATTATACAGCAATCCATAGTGCCACACACTCCACAACAGAATGGAGTAGCAGAACGCAAGACCAGGACCCTTTTGGAGTGTGCGAGAAGTATGCTTCAAGGTAAGGGTATTTCTAATGGTCTTTGGGCAGAAGCCATTAATACTGCTATTTATTTGAAGAATATGAGTCCCACCAAATGTCTAGGCTTCAAAACGCCCTTTGAAGCGTTGTTTGGACTCAAACCAGCAGCTGGTCATTGAAGAATATTCGAATCTAAAGCCTTTGCTCATATACCAAAAGCAGATAGGAAAAAGCTAGACCCCAAAGCCTTGAAATGTATATTTGTAGGATATGGCACAGAGTATAAGGCATACAAGTTATATAATCCTATGACTCATAAAGTGTTTACAAGCAGAGATGTCATTTTTCATGAACAAACAGAAGATGGAAAGGAAGACTCTAACAATGACAGCCACATTCCATTCCTGATATAACTGAACAGTGAAGAAGAATAAGAGCAGGAGCAGGAGTAGGAGCAGAAACATGAAGAAGTAGTAGCAGATAGTGTAATAAGTGATGATGCAGGCCCAGAGACTGCTGAAACAGATAGAGTTGAGGTAAGGCCTTTACCTAGAAGATCAGGTAGGAAGACTAGACTACCTGCAAAATTCAAAGACTATGCTTTAATGTCCAAAATTTTAAATATTGTAGAACCCTCAAACTATGACGAAGCAAGTAAATCAGATGAATGGAGGGCTGTAATGCATGAAGAAATGGAATAAATATATAGAAACCATACTTGGGACTTAGTTGAGTTTCCATAAGGAAAAACCCCTATAGGTTGTAAGTGGTGTATAAACCTAAGATAAATGCAGATGGGAGTGTAGAAAAATTCAAAGCTAGACTGGTAGCAAAGGGTTATTCAAAACAATAAAGAATTGATTTCGATGACACCTTTGCCCCTATAGCTAAAATTAATACAATTAGAATGCTAATCTGTTTAGCAACAAAACATAAATGGAAGCTACACCAGTTAGATGTTAAATCTGCATTTCTGAATGGAGAATTAAAAGAAGAAATATATTTAGTACAACCTCCTGGTTTTGTGAAAAATGGGCATGAGCATTTTGTGTGTAAACTACACAAGGCACTTTATGGTCTGAAACAAGCACCCAGGTCATGGTATGACAAAATTGATTCATTTTTTGTTCAGCATAGTTTTAATAGGAGCTTCAACGATCCAAACCTGTATACCAAGATAAATAAACAAAGGCAAATCATTTTGATTTCTTTGTATGTGGATGACATGATAATAACAGGGAATGCAAATAATCTGATCAAAGAAATCAAGCAGCAAATGTCATAGGTATTTGAAATGAAATACCTTGGTGATCTTCATTACTGCCTAGGATTGGAGGTGTGGAAAGATTCTGGTCAAACTTTTCTAACCCAAGGAAAGTATGCTAGAATCCTATTGGAAAGATTCAGAATGGAACAGTGTAAAACAACAGCAACACCAATGCAACAGAACCTTAAGCTAAGCAGTGACGATGGCATAAAAAATGTTGATGCCACTTTGTATAGACAACTAGTCAGAAGTCTGATCTATCTCACGACAACTAGGCCTGATCTGGCATACTCTGTTAATGTGCTGAGCCAGTTTATGTCCAGACCACTTGACAGTCACTGGAATGCAGCAAAATGGGTGTTGAGGTACCTTAGTTGTACTTGTAATTATGGTCTTTTATACACTGGCATTTCTGATGTTACTTTAGTAGGTTATTCAGATTCAGATTGGGCAGGCAACCTAGATGATCGTAGATCCATCATAGGATATCCATTTAGTATTGGATCTGGGGTTATTTCGTGGAGTAGCAGAAAGCAAAGCACTGTAGCATTATCATCATGTGAAGTCGAGTACCAGGCGTTGTGTGCAGCTACATTGAAGCCATCTGGTTGAGGAGATTGCTCAGCAATGCAGGCGAAGGACAAAGGGAAGCAACCAGCATCAAAATTGACAACCAGAGCACAATAAAGCTTGCATACAATCCAGTTTTCCATAAGAATACTAAACACATTGATAATCAGTTTCACTTTGTACAAGAAAAGATATAGTCTAAGGAAATCTGTATGGATTATTGTAATACTTGTGATAATTTAGCTGATATCTTTACTAAGCCTCTAGGGCGAGTAAAGTTTGAGTTATTTATAGGGATGTTAGGTGTGCAGAATAACCCTTTCTCCATTAAGGGGGGGAGTTAGAAATAATGGAGAAATGGTTATGTGGTTGTAACACATCTTCTTAATTTAGGAGTAGTTCCTAGAATTTAGGAGGTTGCTTACAACTACCTATTTTTCAGTCATGTATTTAATATGTAATATTCATTCGTGTATGTAGTGTGAGTGAACAAGAGAAAGAGAGTCTCCTCCTTGTTTGAGTGTAGTCTCCAGGTGATGTACACACCTGTGAGCTGCAACTCCTTCTTTTAATTCAAAGTTTGATTTTTATCTGATAATCTCTGGTTTAAGTGATTAGCCTAGCTTACTATCTAGTTGCCTTTGGTTTTCTATGATTAACATAGGTTATTATTATTGAAACAAGGGAAAATCTGCATGGAAGTGATTTTTCAATTAAGTTGGAATGGTGTAGAAAGCTAATTACTCTATTCACTTTTAATATTTAGCTCCATATGCCTTCCTTAATTCAATCTCTCAGAAAACAATTATGACTCTTGAAATTCAAGCTCATGGACAAACTCTTATTCTCGTCTTTGGTGATTTCTAGCTATATTAACTTCAACCTCATAATTACAATTATATTAAATTCAACGTCATAATTACAATTATGATTACAATTTCTCTCGCTACCTTCATAATTACAATTTCCCTTTGGCATATACGATTTTCGGTCGCCTCATTAGAATGTACCATGCAAACATTGAAGATATACTAGTGGGATAATTTGGAATTCCTTGTTTTGTTACTTGCTAATGGGGTCGTAGCTTACCTTAGCTATTAAGTCAAAACCTACAAACATGTGTTCTAGATGCAAATATCTTACCCCCTAAAGTAGTCGAAGAATGATTGCTAGAGGTAGTAAAATCATTTTCAAGTACACTTGCCATACTCAAAAACAACAATAAATGGTTGAAGCCCACACATATGGTGGGAGGGTAGGTTGAAGCCCACACATATGGTGGGAGGGTAGTAGAGGATTTATGCAATCAATTCTCAGCTAGTACAAATGGTGAAATTAGAAACAACTGAGAAAATGAAATGGAATGTTTCTAAAATGGGTATACGTCGAGTTTGAAGGTGGAATGTTTCTCAAATGGGTATACATGGAGTTTGAAGGTGATATCGTTGATGATGGATACTATAGAACAAAAAAATATTAAAATTTTCAAACTAAAAGAGTTATATTGGCACATAAAGCCTTCATCACTCGGATAATAGAGGAGGGAAGGGGCTAGTATTGGGATATCATAGGTTACATGTGAGTGGAAAAAGCAATTGACACCTTTTGTAGTGATTTTCAATATGAAGATTACTATGTGTAGATGTATACAGAATCAAAGAGATTTTCGACATTTAGTTTATTATGTATAATTACTTAAATAATTAAATTAACAATAAGGTAGAATGACTAGGATCATATCACAAATTTGAAGGGATCTGATCAAATACCATTTTTCTAGATGGGTTAACAAAAAGGTCCAATGATATTGATAAATAGAAGTACTTTTATAAAAAAAAAAAAAAAGTTGAAGGAAATTAGATTTGCATGCAATGGCATAGAAAATACGCCCAAAACCCCCTAAGAGATTCCTCAAATTTAGGCATACTCGTTAGAGGTGAGTCCCTAGTTGTTATATATATATAAGTATAAGTGCCCACTAATATATGTAAAAATTGCACCAAAATCAATTGAGCATAGTAGATAATGTTGTTGACCCCAATGTGACCTCATGCATCACCTTTCATTAGAAAGGCTTCCCATGAAGCATGAAATAATAAGTGGATTTTTCGTCCCTACCACAATATGGTCAGTTTGCTTTTGTTGTGTTGGAGAAGTTTCCCGTATTCGAATACCTGTCCTAAGTTGCTCTTCGTGTGGTACTAGTGAAAAAGAAAAGACACTTTGAATTTATTTTATTAAGCATTAATCTTTAAGGCTATTGTTTACTTAAATGGATATGATGTGAACTAAACTAATGTGAATATAATATTGACACAACGCTAATGAAAACTATATGAAAATGCAAAATTTTCTTTTATATTCAATGAAATCTAGCTACAAAGGTCAAGGGAGCCTTTCCATTTTCTAATGAAAATAACAAACTCACACAATCTCAGTTATTTCTCTTGCAAAGTTCACTAATATTATAGTAAAAAAAAGTGAAAACAAATCCAATAAAATCACTGAAAAAGATCTCAAGAGAGAAACCAAGCAAGAACACCAATTACTCAAAATATCAAACTTGTGTTTCCAAAACAGGATATCACTAAAAAGTAATCAAAAGAAAGTTGGTAAATAAGAAGAAAAGTGCAAAACAAGTATCACAACTATAGTTCAATGAATAGCGAAAGAAAACCTAAATAATGATCTACAATGGTCAATTAAGGAAAAGATGAGAAAGGAATGGAAACCAAATAGAATTGTTTAAATATGATAAGATGAATATATCTAAAACACCCAAAAAAACCTCCTGATCCAAATTTACACACCACAATAGATCAAAATCAAGAAGACAACTAAAAGAAAACAAAATCAAGCAAAACTATTCAACGAAATGGTTTTAATGAGAAGTGACATCCACCAATGGTATTTACCAATTATATCTACCCATGGTACTGTAACTCAATAAGGTTATAGATAATGGGCCTCAATTTGTAAAAGGAGAGATTGGTCCATCATAATTTAGTTGTCACTATTTCCTTTATTTTAATATAAAAATTCTTTTTTTTCTTTGTTTCTAGATATTCAAGTTTTTCGAACATTGGCGCAGCCCACATCTTGATAAGTGCTATTGGATAAATTATTTGTTGGTAGCCATTATGTCTCACCCTCAACCATGATGACATATCAAGTAAAGTATACAACAAAATTACTTCTCACTCAGTTGCACAATGGGTTGTGGTGTTAAATTTTCTGTGAACCTCTCTTTTCAAAGATAATTGCCAACAAACCCTAGCGTTCTATGCCTACATTTCACAACTTGGAGTCCTTAAAGACTAGAGATATGAATGAGCAAAGAAACACATTTCCCTCTCTTATCAATGATTTCCTCTAAAGCTTACGATCTTTATTAAGGACAAATCCATCTTCTTGGTGGGAAAAACAATCCACTTAAGAGTCACAATCTCATTCCACCTAACCCCCTCCACATTCACCTTCATCAAAATGGTGGCTTCTGCTAAGGACAAGATGGGAAGGAAGTTTAGGTTCTTAATATATGGGTGCATAGGTTAGATTAGTGGAGACATTGGGAAGTTATGAAGCATATGGTATCACCTTTGATTTTGTAAACGGGAACCTAGAAAAATGATCTCAGCTTCAGGGAGATGTTGAGTCTTTGAAGGCACATGATTTCAATGTTGTATGTGTCACTAGGCACCCAACTTTTGCTTGTGCAAGTCTCAACTTAGCCAATATTTTCAATCATCACAACCTCATTCACATTAATTATTCCATAAGTTGAATTTTCAACTATGAAAAGAAGCACTCATTAGATAGTGGAAATAGATTCAAGGAAGATGAAATGCCTAATTTTATCGGGATCATTTATTCTAAGGAAAAAGCCATGTTTGAAGATCTCTTGAATAAATTTGAAAACATGTGCACATTGTGAGTGAGGATATCATTTCTTCATATCTATCGAACCCTCGCAATTTCATTACTAAGATATCCTTCTATGAAAATGATTTCAACACTCCTAATTCCATTACCATTCTCGACAAGATTCTACTAGTTTTGATAAAGATGGTGAAGAAAAACATAGCTGAAGTTTAGAATTTCAAAAACCCTCGGGTTGTCTATAATATCCCTCCGTGGATGATTTTTTTTTTTTATGGAACAATGTCAGTAGGCATGGTGTGCAAAGGCCATGAAGAACGTTGATATGCTCATGTAAGTAAATAATTTTATTAATAAATAAATATAAAAGGTTGGAAGCACTTTGGAATGAGATACTTTCCAAGGGAAACAAAATGAAGATCTCATTGGTAAATGATATTTGGATAATCTTTTCATAATATTGATTCTAGATAAGGTTGTAGATCAGCTTAATGGATGAGAGAGAAAACTTCATTAAGTTTCTTAGTTGGAGAAAGATTCTAAGCTTGCAGAAAAAACATAAAGCACCGCGGGAGAGAAAGGCAAGATTTTATGGAGAAGCCTAGGCCAGGGGTTGGAAACAACCACAAAAAAGAGTCATTACTGAAAGAGAGTAATCATGAGAGGAATGTATTAAATTCCTATAGAAGTATCCATAGAGGGATTATTGATATTATGGCAAGAACTTCTTATCTTGGGGAATGAACTACAGGATTACAGTTCAAAGTTGGGTAGCAAACAGTGTGAGATTCCCATGTGGTCTTCTGTCAACAATTCACTTGGCATATCTTTAATATGCTATTGGATTTCATTTAATATATTTTCCCCGGATTTATCGTCTTAATAGAATTATTTCGATGGGGATGTTGTTCTTTGTTAAACATGTATATTGAATTAATATATAATTATCTACTTACTATTGAAATTCTTAGTTTACTTAATAATTGCATATATCTGAAATATAGTAGGGAAGGTGGTGGGTAACAAGTGTTATTATTTCGAAAAGTTGCTTAATGGTATTAGTATAATCAGATTGTTATAATAACTTTGGTAATTACTTGTTTGTAATGCATGAAATAATCCTGGTAATCTGAAAGAGTGTTTAACGAAAAAGTAGGGACAATTAGAAGACCTGGTATCTTTACTTTTAGAGAGTCGAGAAGAGGTTTAGAAAAAATAAACCTATAGTTGAGTAAGCTAGACAGTAGTATCGACAAAAATGTAAATTTCATGTATTATGTGGTAGATGTGTCATGATTACAAATGATCTTTACATATAAAAGGAAATCAGTACAACATATATCAAAATCCAAAGTTTGAAAATAGTTGTTCCAATTTATTCATCAAGAATATAAATTTAGAAAAATTAAGGAACTTATTAATGCATGATTTGACTAAATGCTCAAAGAAATTTCTTATTCATGTAGTAAGTGCAGATTCACCTTTGAGCATAGTTGAAACCACTAGCAGTGTATAGGATAACTTGGCCTCCGACAGAGGAATTGAAAAGTGTAACTAGGGGAAGATGGTTGAGATTTTCGAGCTATCCTTGTCTGTGTTTCCTTTCTGAGAGAACTGGAGTATGTGCAAGTATAGCGGAATCCTTGTAAACTTAATATACATGGAAATTACAAAGAAAGAACTGGTGTATTTATTTTGGGTACATCTAGTAAATTAAGCAAGAGAAGTGATACAAGTAATTAACAGACATAAATAGAAATGATACGTATCGATAGACACAGTGGTGCTATGGCTGAAACAATTATTCAAGAGTTTATAAGTATAAATAGACAAACACTCCTTGTTGTAGCATTGATTCGATCACCTCCGCATTAACAATGTTGAGTACTATTGTTATGAAATTATAATTATGGGGAAACCCCAACACTTAAAAATAAGATGCAATCAATGAGAAATTAAGGGTATATATATATATATAATTATATATATATATATATATATATATATGTGTATATATATATATATGTGTGTATATAATATATATATAAATATATATATATATAAATATATGTACCCAAAGCTATACTATAGTACAATTATTAGCAAATCGACTATCAAGGTGTACATTAACATTAAACATATTATACCACTTAAGAAAGGACTTTGTCTGAACCTAGAATTTCACTGTAAGCATCCACTGAAATGGAAAATGAGAATTCCTGAGCTATTTTACATTGGCACCATTAAGGAAATAAATATTAAAATAGTCCTACAAGGGTTGCGCATTATGCAGCGAGTGATGCCATAGATTTAAACATGAAAAAGAACAAGAGGCAAGCATAACTAGACTTGGAATCTAATATTTACAAAATAGTAAATTAATTACAAATGGTACACAATGAGGAGTACATCTAGGGGAGAGCATTTCCCACACTAAGCAAAACAACTAGAACACTGAAAGAATTTGATTCCATGACCACGAAAGCGTTAACCAACCTGAACATCACCATGGTATTGATTTTAAACAAAATTATGTTGCATTGACAAATGGAATTGTGATCATAAGCAGTGTGCATATGTAACACATAGTTTGAGCAGGTGGTAAAATTGAAATGCGATTGTTTAACAAATATATATAATATATATATATTATATATATATATATATTATATATCATTATTGACTAGAAGAATAGGCACTAATAAACATTTTTAACCCTTATTTGTGTCGGAATCTTAGGTAGATAATGGTGGAGAACCTTGTTCGGCTTTACGGTGGAAATATTTGTTGGACTTGCTTCTAGTACACATTCCCTTTTCCAATCACAATTTTAACCATGTCAAGAGATCTAAAGTAAATCCTCCAAACATAAAAATTAAACCACATATATTGGAGGTAACCCGTAAATCCAAAAGAGGAAAAAAAATTAGCAATTACCTGATAGGGTGTGTGTAAACCCTTTCGACGATTGGGACCACATAGTCTACACAGTTTTAACTTTGTGGATGAGAACTGAAATTAGGAAGTAAGAGGTTGAAATAATGAAAAAACTCCATAAATGCAAACAATATATCATACAAGTGAATATAGTGCTTAATTTATTGAGGTTTACCTTATTCTTTTTCCGCCACGTGCTAGATCCACCATAAGAGGGTGTGCATAATACACAAGTGGAATTGAAGAAAATCGACAGGATTGAGCAAGAGAAACTCAAAAGTGGAACAGAATCATTCAGTATAGTGAAACCAGAGTAAATCACCTTTAGTATCACGAGAAATGCTTCTTGCCATGCGGTCTTTTGCCTCAAAGATTTATGTCAGAAGCCAACCAACAACCAACAAGTTCTCACCTCTGAATAAAACAAAAGAAAAAGAAAAAAACTAACATGATTTGGAGGTGAGAAGGTGGGAATATTTTACGAATGATACAGAAAGGAGAGAAAATGGTTATAGAGAAATAACAATACGAAAGACTTTGTATAGTGTTATCATACTTGGAACATGCCACAACGACTAGTAGGGGTAACAGGTGGACGTCGCGAGCGGATCAGGGCAGAAACTAAAAAGAGGAAGCCATAAATTGAGTAGAAGTGTATCTAAACCAATTTACAAGGGAAGCACAACAATAATGTAGTGAATGTCAAGCCTTAGCACTCAAAAAATGACATAGGGTTACCAAGCGAAAGCTGGATTGTCTGATGGGCTTGACCACATTGAAATCGTCCATATCTTAATGCAATGTCCTTCCATACCATATGGATATCACATGGCCTTCAGGTGCTAAAGGGAGATGTGGAAGAAACAAATGGCTTGGTTAGGTTCCCAAGGGGTCTAGGTATAGTTGGCGTGAGTAATGTTGTCAAATTCGTAAGTGCCACCAAAAATCATTTGTGCAACAATATATATTCAATATATAGAAATGTAAATAATTAATCCCTAACTTTAAACTATATTTCCTAGGGGGTGCCTTTTATCCCTAAACATAATGTTTTCCCTGTGAGCCAAATACGAAGTCATAACGTGACTAAGGGGATATACCTATTATATCTGTGCTTAGTACCTTGAACCCAAAAAATGAACATATTTCATAAGTGCGGAGTTAGGGAAAACAGTTCCTTGAAAGGGAAATGTAGCAATACCTAATTGGAGACAAGTTCACAAAAAAAATGTAGAAGAATATTTATAAGTAGATATTCAAATAAGTATATTCCCGTACTCCTATATTATTTCATAAAGTCGATACTCTTAATATGGTGCATTGATGAAGAATAAAAAATGAAGAAGTTAATTCAGTAGTGTAAGAGAACCAAAGGTGTGAGACTATTAGCAATAATGAGACCCTGGAGATGTACAAGGTAAGCTATACTTTGAAAAATTTCACCCCAGAGGAGAAATCCAATGTCATCATGGATTCCCAAAGCAATAATGAGATCAATATCAACATTCTTAGGCTTAAGCACATGATCATTATGGATGATATCCTTAACTCATAGCACATTCCATCACAAATTATTGTGCTCCCTTTCTCACCACTTACGAAGGATTTAACAACAATGACGTCATAGTCATCTCAACCCATTATAGCAGCATGTAAGGGTTAGATCTACACAACAATTAAGTGGATGCCCGAGGTGGCTTTTTGCTAAGATTTTCGCTCTTATCTAGCCTATTACCTTCGATTTAATATGATATTGAGGTGACCAAAATCCATCAAATCAATGAAAGTATACTTTGAAGTATTTTAAGTGGCATTGATTTCACATGGTTGGACAACACATTTCTACTCACTCTGTTTAATTAAATTTCGTCAAACATCGAGATCAAACTTTTTCCTTTATAGGAAATTTATCCATCTCACCAAGCATTATATCTTCTCCTCCACAACGATGACATGGTTTAAAGGAAAGTATAATGGCATAGGTCATTTCCACTAGAACTACAAGGAGAAGAAACTCTAATTGTTGCAAATGCAAATGACACACTAGATCCTTATGTTTTCATCACTTCTGGCTCATATAAACTTTTTCGGTCTATATTTCATGGTTCAAGGAATCCAATATCTGAAGAATAATTTGATTTTTATGTTGAAGAGCTTCTTGTATAAATTAATTTAAAAACATATGATTGGGACATTGCTTCTAAAAGTAAATTTATTGGCTCAATGACACTCATAATGGAAGATGAGGGTCAAAATGAGGCTATTTGGAACACATTCAATAATTCATCGGGCCATGTTTTCCTGCAAAAAAGTGCAAAGTTGTTTCCTATTAGTTCTTCATGGAGTATCAATGGGTTTGTAGGAATTGTGACACGATGAAGGATGCCTAAGGATAAACAAGTGCCCACTATAATCCACCCAAAAATTGAGCCTTCCCAAAAAAATTTTAATCTACTACCAGATGAGGTCTTTACACACAATTATTCATATCTCTATTAGATCATGGGAAAATGTATGTCTCAACATGGCACATTTTCTTTAACTTAGATGTTTTTTCCAAGAATATGAAGGTGATTTCACCATCCGAAGACATTGAAGAGATTAAGAAAAGTGAACATGAATTCATTAACCCTTCAATCACTATAATTGTCTGGGTTGATGCTGGGATCTAAGGAGTAACTCTATTATCAAGAACATGCGAAAGGGCTAAAATACAATTTTGCATATTTTTGGAAATCCAATCATTTGTGCACAAAACTATCAAGAGGGAAATAGAAAATGGTTCTTTATGCACATATAGTAGCACAATTAAGTCTTTTTTATAAAGCCAATGCATTGGTGGAATCCACCCAAGATGACACAATACTTTGAGACATTTATAAAACATTCTAACCTTTCATTAAGGATGAAGTTTTGGTTCCTACAATCACTAAAGAGGTTTTTCGTTGTACAACAAAACATTTTGTCAACAAGCTCTTGAATAATGATTCTATTTTTACCCATCAATGTCATCTTGAGCTTAATGATATAGACATTATGTTGGAGCAATGACATGTTTTTGATGAGCACAATGGGTTACCTCAAGAGATATCATTTAGATCAATATGTAACAATCCTATGTGTCCCCGAGATACTACCATGATAAAATAGAAACATTTAGTTGTTACCATTACTACAAGTTGGTCATCTTGGTGATGGTCAAAGTTTGTCTTCTGGGTTTCATCTTGGATGCTGATAGTGGAAATGGAAATAATGGAAATCATACACAAGAGCTAGATGGTTCTTGTGGGATGTTAAGCTCAAAATTTACAAACATTTCACATTCACTTAAATCATTTCCCTTAAGCTGGCAAACAACATTTGGCATCCTTCCAGTATGATATTTCTTGATACATTATTTTTTTGCATGCGAGACCAAGAATTTTGAAGCTTTGTATTCTACGTTTCTAGCTATGTGTTTGGTAGATAAGGGTTCCCATGTTGATTGGGCTATATTTTTTGACTATATTGAAGCTTACCCTTGGCTATAAAAAAATAACCCTCATGATGCCAAGGTAATATCATGGTGGGACTATCAAATTATAAAACTTGATTAGATGGTGGAAGAATTTAAAACACCTCATTAGATAGTGATACTTTACAAAGATAAACCACTAGATAAGACATAAGGTTCCTCCCAAGTAGAATGGTGAGTGAACTATATCAAGGTCCATTTTGTAGGTTATACACTGTTAGTCTCATAATTGGCCCACAAGTATTACAGGGTATCTCTCTCTTGAGCACCTTGTTGAACATGGTTATAGGTGACCAAAAAGGCCAAGCTTATGGGTAAATACAAAAAATCCTTTCCATCGAACTACATTTACTAGTTCATACACTATCAATATCATAGCTCACCCACAAGAATTACAACGTATCTCTATCATTGAATATTGGTTCATCATAGTAATGGGTCATGCACAAAACCAATATATCCTCAATGAAGATTAGCACAAATTTATCTAGGAATTTACTAAAGACACCATTCATTAAGCACATAAATACAAATGACACATTGGTAAAATCAAAAGGAAAAATATTGAACTGATAATGAGAACAATCAGTTCTAAATCTTGCTTTTTGAATATCCTCTTCTTGGACACTTAGTTGAAGGCACCATGATCTGAGATCTATCTTGGAAAATACAACTTCTCCATTTACTTGATCAAAAAGGTCTTTGACTCTGGGAAAATGGTATTTGTTTTTCACAATTAATTTATTTAACCATCTATAAGCAATGAAAAGTCTGAGAGTTTCGTCTTTATTTTTAATGAACAAAACCGATGCCCCCATTTGGGACACACCAGGTCTAATGTACCCTTTTTCTAGTGACTCTTGTAACCAGATTTTATTTTCAATTAATTCAGGCACCATCATTCTATAAGGGGCTTTAGAAACTAGGGCAGCTTTGGTCACCAATTATATATAGAAACCTATATCCATTTTTGGTGGTATCCCCATAATTTCTTTCGAAAATACATTAGGGAAATTCTTTACCACTTGTATATCTTCAAGTCCTCTTGTTTTATCCTTCGTGGGGTCTTCTATTTTAAGATCAAGGAGATGAGTCTAAGAATACTTTGGATGGTCTAAATTCCTCCATCATAAATGGCACAAGTAATATTTTTTCCAAGAAGTTTGCAACAACCTTCTATTTCTCCATCCAATCCATGCCAATCGATACATCATAAGGGCCCAAAGGTAATGCATTTAAATTAAAAAAGTTTGGCTTTCCATTGATCTCAACCAAGAAATCCTTGATTAAACTTGTCACTATTTTTTTGCTTTGGTTGCTAATTGAACCAGCCATCGTGTCTTAAGTTTTGTAGACATTAACTTATAATTGTGTACCATTTTTAGGTTAATATAACTCAGACTAACACCCATGTCAATTAATATTTTATCATGCTTTTCATGATTTTTTCCATCGACCTCTATTATGGTGGACAGGTACTCTTCTTATCGATCTTGCAACGCGACACTGATATGGGGAACATTTATGGCTACATAGTTTATGGTAAAGGATGCTTGAGTTTTTGGAATATTTTTCATAAACCTTTAGTTGTAGGGAAAAATGATGTAATAAGTGGTGTTCCCCACATCCCCAACACTTCAAGGGATGTTTATCCTTTATATTTCTTCTTTATTATTCTTTGTTTTCTTTGATCCCGTTGCATCTGAGCTTGACCTTTCTATGGAATTATTCTTGTGAAATTTTTTATTAGACCCTCCTTTATTGTTCTGTTTGGCATGGCCATTCCTTATCCCCCTATTATTCGACTGAACATGATTTTCATTTTTCTACTTCTGGATTTTGAATTCTCGATCCTTTTCCTTGCTTCCTCATACTAGATCCTTGCTTTGCGAATAACTTTGTACATAGAAATGGGATTATCATATTCTTTTTGCTCTTTGAAGGAGGGTGTGAGGCAGCTTATAAATCACTTGAATTTTTCCTTAAAGTATGGCATGTATCATAGAAAATGTGTAAATTTTGTTACTAATTCATCCATAATCATTTTCCCCAACTTTGGATCATGAAATTCTTTAGCAAAATCATGAAAGTAGTGTTTAGTCAGGTACGTAAACAGTCACTATAACTCATCCCTTCAAATATTTTTTCCTTCTAAATTATGTACTCTACGAACTTCCTCCCATGATAACAACACCTTTACTTGTAGTTGATAAGTAGCCAATTTATCTATAAGTTCCATTGTATAATAAAATACCTGGAAATATCAATTCATATTTAGCATTTAGGCATATGTTACCTTGTGTGACTTGCCATCATACATTGGGGATGGAGTTTCTTAAATTCATCATGCACCTCCACCTTTGGTTTATTTTATAGTTGATTTATAGCGTTAGATGGGATATTCTCTCCATCCTCACCTAATATATTCCTATTCAATGTTCCTTCTTCCAATGAATGCCTCTATGTTTTCTGCATCTTTGGCCCCTCCTATACTATTAGAATGGAGTCGATTTGACAAATTTCTTGTCACTTGTTCTTGATCCACATCAGTCTTTCATAGCCTCGCTTGATCTATTCGAAGTTTAAATACCTCATTATGTGGTTATCTCATCATGGTTATCAACTTTGGTAGGGACATAATCTTGTTGTCCCAATTACACATAGATTTCTTCCTCTCCAATAGGATTTCCCTGTGGGCTTTCCGCCATGTTGAATAATTTCCCTCACTTCCTTCTTTCTTGTGTGTAGAAAGAAAGAAAATAATAGTTAATCACAAGGGATTTGATGGTTTGCCAAGGTCTCTAGTTTTGAAACTTAGCTCTAATACCATTTCTAATGTCTCCTCCTCTACACCCTTTGATTTATTTTTCCTTTATATTGTTCATGATATATATATAAAAGTGATTCACTACTTCCCAAATTTAATGATTAAGGAAGAAATAGTAATATGGATTTTCAATGTAATTCAAGCAATATTTTTGAAACTTCAATGATAGTTGACTAGCAATCAAATACATTTTTTTTATCAAGAACAAAACCATGTAACAAGAACGTTACCAAACTACTAATGCTTATAAATGTAATATATATATATATATAAATATAATATAAGATAAAGTATATATACCCACTTGCTTTCTTTCTAAAGAGGCTCCTGGCATAAGGTTTCATGATTATTTATGGGGTTGATACCATTATTATTCCAATTAATGGTCCTTGTCAAGTGCACCATAGATTTTTTTGTATAGTTTTATTCAACCTACCACTCCAAGATAAAAATTGGCATATTATATGTTAATGCTTCTTATACAAAATTTTTGGCCTTGCTATATTACATTGGTGATCACGTTTTGCTGCTTTTTGTTATGGTATTGTTGATGGTGCTAGACCTGCCAACATGTCAGTGGATCTCCACGGTTAGAAGTACCAACTAGACCTCACATTGTTTAGTGTAGGAGTCCTAGCAGTGCGTCGTACAATATCACCTTGACCACGGTTGCACGTAGAGGAAAGTGAGACCTCCTTTTTGGTAGAAAGGGTGTGACATGCGCAACAAGCCAAGGAAGGTGCATGAATGTCTCTAACACACTGAAGGTGGAATGATTGTGCCCCTTAGAAACCTATGCAAACACGTAGCTTGGAAGGGAACACATGAGAAAATATGCATCACAAACTGGAAGGAAGGTGAACCAACAATCCAAAGTGATAGTTTGACCAACATCACATTTTAGTAAGATTCATACATACATATACAGAAAGAGTCTAAGCATACACGCATAAGAAAATAGATACATATATCATTAGAATAAAAATGTTAACTAAAATACAATAAGAACATATGCATGAAACATGCTAGCTTTGTTATATTAAGAAGTAAAATTTCCAATCATACAATACAACCATGACCATCCACTAGTCTCGATAATGAAATGTTACAGTCACTGTCGCTTGCTCCTCCAAAGAGAAGTACTAGCTCTACACTATGGAGAAGCCAATGATCATTACAATACTCTTCGAGCTTTCTCTAAGATACTCCTATCAAAAGCTTGGCAGACCAAAAGCCTCTATAATGAGCTCTAAGGTATTATAAATAGAAAAGGCTAGAGTGACCCTTGACATTCCCCTTTGTGATTGTTCACCTACACTCATGACTCTTCAACTACTCTATGACTATTACATTCAACTATCGATACTTGGATTTCCACTTTACAAGATGTTACATACAATCTGGACATGTAACCCATGTGAGGCAAGAAAGGCTTGAGCAAGCAATGCAGGATATCACTAAAACTCAAACAACTATGGCAAGACCAACTCTTTGACATCCTCATGATGGTCAATGGTGGCGAACTGATGCCAAGCTTTATAGTCTGCGATGGTGTCCATTTACTCTACAGTGACATCTTTCTGGAAATGGACTCGTGCCTTTGTTTCATCCAGGTACACTGATTTGGCTCCTCTATCCAGCTTGCCTGCTAGCATGTGCATCATTTACTTGAGTGTGGTCAGACGAGCGACATATTGATGCATATTAACTTCATTGATTGCCAACTCTATGTTGATGGCTATGTGCATCAACTTGTCAAAGTATGAGTCTAGCTCCCGTCAGACTTGATTGTTTTTCTTTTCCTTGGTGAGTGTCCCAATAGATGGAATCACATGTGCATGTGGAACAACATCGATGATTTTGAACACCCGTGCATGGGAAGGCTGCAAACTAGTGATGAGTTGCAGGAATTCATCATAGTTCTATATCTGACTTTGGATGTATGCCTTCAACTCAACCACCATGGGCTTTATCACCTTGGGCAAGTGTAATGGGGCTCCCTTGTATCTCATTGTCCATTTTTGCAGTCAGTCAACAACAATATGCAAGTTTGAAAAGATACGTGCTCTCCTAGCACAATGTTGCCAACAACCACTGAGATGGACAACTTCCTTATGCACGGTACCAAATCTGGAATACAACATCTACATGACTGTCTCAAGGGGTGATACTTCATCCAGTATCGCTTTCTTCAGCTCTGCTCAGGTGGATGTTTTAATCTGTTCTTTTCCCTGCTTGGTTGTCTGTAACTCCTTAGTCATTCACTCATTCTCTGCTATCAATAAGGGAACACTTCAGCTAGTGGCTTCGACATATGCTCTGGTAGCATCGACCAATGTTGTTGGATGCTTATGCACATAAGATATGATCACTCATTCCTCAAACTATGCACGATATGTGTGGACATTTGGAGTAGACACTTTGCACGATTGCACAACTCTATGTTGTGACTTGTCAATGATATGTTGTGCATCACTTCTTCCAGATTGTCTCCAAGGATCTTAGTATCTCCTTGGTCACTTAGGACTTGTTTTGCTTTTGGATCTAGTGAAGCCAATGGGTCAAGCTCTTGGTGGTAAGGCATGAGGTTGATGTCTTGGTCTAACTCTAGTTGCTCCATCTCTGTGTCCATTTACTCAAGTACTTGTTCAATCTCTTGAGAAAATTCATTCTACTACGACTACTCACTGTGCCTGCTTTGTGCTAGCTTCTCTGATGAGTCTACTACTTGTATGGGAACAACTTCATCAATATGGGCATATTCCACCCACTGTTGTGTCTATCCCTATTGCGGTTCCCTCTCTTTTCTACGCAACTCCTGTTCTTTTCCCGAATCTTGAGAAATATATATTTTTACCATTAGATATAGGTTCCCTTTACCACAAATGGATGATATGATGGATTGCTTGAGTGGAGCAACATATTTTTCAAAAATTGATTTTAAAAGTGGTTATCATCATATACGGATTCGAGAAGGAGATGAGTGGAAGACTGCTTTCAAGATCAATGAGGGCCTCTATGAATGGTTGGTCATGCCATTTGGATTGAGAAATGCACCCAACACATTCATGTGCTTAATGAAGGAGATGTTGAAAGAATGTATCAAGAAGTTTGTTATTATGTATTTGGATGATATCCTTATTATCAGTAAGACTAGGGAAGAGCATTTCCGACACGTCAGATGTGTCTTAGAAAAATTATAGCAGAATAAATTGTTGTTGAATTTGAAGAAATGTACATTTTGTGAGAAGGAGTTGATTTATTTGGGATTCATGATTTCTGAGAATGAGTTAAAGACGGATCTGGAAAAGGTTGCAGCTATAGTTAGTTATCCGTCTCCAAAAATTTTATTTGAAGTATGGAGTTTTCATGGGCTAGCAAGTTTCTACCAGAAGTTTATAAAAGATTTGAGTGGGATTCGTGCACCCATAGTGGACACCATAAAAAAATAAAATCAACCTTTTCATTGGATTGCGTCGCCTGAAAAGAGATTTGAGCTGCTGAAAAAAAAGATCATGGAAAGACCCATTTTGAGCTTACCAGATTTCAACAAACTTTTTCAAGCTCGTTGCGATACCAGCGGGACAACCATTGGAGAGGTACTGTGTCAAGAGCATAAATTGGTGGCCTATTTCAATGAGAAATTTAATTAGAGTAGACAGAAATATACATCCTATGACAAGGAATTCTATGCAATAGTACAAGTGCTAAAACATTGGAGACACTACTTGCTAGGAAATGAATTTGTTCTGTTTTCAGACAATTCTGCTTTGCAATATGTCATGCAACAACATAAGTTGAATCATAAGCATGCAAAGTGGGTGGAATAACTTCATAGTTTCACATTTGTGTTGAAACACATCAGTGGACAAGCCAACAAAGTGGCAGATGTGTTAAGTAGACAATGTTTGATTTTATAGGAAAGTATAGTGCAGGCGTTGGGCTTTAAACATCTCAAAGATCTGTATGAGACAGATCAAGATTTTTGGGAAGCATATGGAGCTTGCCTGAATCCGCTGTTGAGAGACAATAATTTGTGGTTAGATTATAACATACAGGAAGGGTTCCTATTCAAGGGAGGACAATTGTGTATTCCAGAATGTTCAATGAGGGAGAACTTAATTTAGGAAAAACATAATTGTGGTCTAGCTGGAAATTGTTGCGTAGACAAGACTTTGGACCAGGTAAGTCATTTCTATTATTGCCCAAAGCTGTGGTGAGATGTACAACGATATGTGGCTAGATGTAAGATGTGTCAGTTGTCAAAAGGACACAGTCAAAATATAGGATTGTATATGCCCGTACCTGTTCCAGACAGGCCATGGGACTTAGTTAGTTTAGATTTTGTTTTGGGTTTGCCGAGGACACACAAAGGATATGATTCGATCATGGTAGTATTGGATCAATTTAGTAAGATGGCACATTTTATTCCTTGTAAAAAGACTAAAGATGCCACGCATGTAGCCCATTCAATCTTCATAGAAATTGTTAGATTGCTTGGCTTAGCAAAGTCTATTATTTCGGATAGGGACGTGAAGTTTAAGGGCCATTTTTTGCGGACATTTTGGAAGAAGTTAAATACTAAACTGAACTTCAGGTCAACTTATCATCCACAGACCGACTGGAAAACTGAGGTAGTAAACCGAAGTCTGGGAAATCTTCTACATGGTCTAGTTGGAGAGAATTCATGACAGTGGGATCATGTACTCACGCAAGTGGAGTTCGCTTATAATCATTCACCCAAAAGGAGTACAGGCAGAAGCCCTTTCCAAATCCTATATGGAATGCACCCTCGTGGAGTGCAAAAGTTACGAGATTTGGGTTAGTTGGAATGGAGGAGTGTTGACAGAGAATATTTTGCCAAAATGATTAACGATCTTCATGAAGAGGTGAAAAATAAATTGCAGAACAACAACCAAATATATAAGCAAAAGGTAGATTTAAACGGGAACTACAATTCAATGTAGGAGACTCCTAGTACTGGCGCACCTATGAAAAAGGAGGTTTCCTAGTGGAGAATATAACAAGCTCAAACTGAAAAAGATAGGGCTTACCTGGATACTATGGAAATTATTTGCCAACAATATTAACTGCAATTACCCTAGAGTATTGGGATCTCACCCATTTTCAATGTAGCATACCTATACCCTTATATTTCTACCAATACAGAGGACAGTTCAACATGACACACACGAGACACCCAAGGAGACAGAGAAACATAGACATGGATCAAATAAATGCCCCCAGCCAAGCCTTTGGATATTGACCAAATATTGGATACTTAGGTAGCTAGGTGTACATGCTGAAAGGAGTACTTGTAGTACTTGGTTAAGTGGAGGGACCGTCCAATTGAGGACAGGTCCTAGTTGGACACTAGACATATTCAACACGCTAGGTATTCTACTGAAGAGCTCATAGATAGCAGCCATGAGTTTCATTCACTCTGAGACCCTAATGCAAGAGCATCCAATTAGGGAGGCGACAACTGGACATGCTATTTTAAGGATCTTTCTTAATTTACTTTTTTCAGTTTACTTTTATTGTTATTTCTTTTCAAGAAGGTTGTCACAACCAATGTTGTTACCTTTTATTTTTGAAAGGAAATAGATTAGAGAATACTCTTAAATAGATTAATATTTGAATAATAGAAAAATGGAATGTAACTATAAATTGTAACTGCAGGTAGTTCCTCAACTGAATGAGGCTACCAGCAGCTTAAATACACAATCAAAAGATGAAACAAGGGTTGCTGCCAAAAAGGAGAATAGACCCTAGAGAATGTAAACTCTGATAGAATATTTTAAAACAGTAAAGAGAAGCATTTCAGGTATCAAACAATTGTTATTTTTTGTATGACTATAATCTAGTACTGTGGACAAAATTAACTACATGATTGAGGGACTGTTAACAAGACTGTGCATCTCATCAAGGAACTAAACACTACAAGAAAATGCATTCAGCCAGAGATAACATCCTGTAACCCAACACAAGTTTAGAGGATAAGGCATAATGCCTTCCAAAAAAATATAAAAATGCCAAACTGTCCTCAGGTATTTCATTACAGACCAAGAAAGGTTCCTGTGACCCAAGATCAACCTAACAAATAGAGACGGGGCCATGCTCAACAACCAGAGCTAAACTGCACAGAATCACATTCAAGTTCTCAACCAAGATCTCAGCAGAGCCGCAGACACCAACGACAAACTGAAAACCCAAAAATTTCGACGAACAGAGAGAACTGAGGACCAATGAAAACGAGACTTCGTCTCTATAGAACCAACCTATAGAACTGTACAAGTTAAACAGGAAGGACCCTTCCTGGTTTAATTGTAGGCCAAAATGAAAGAGTGAAGAAACAGGAACTGTCGAGGACCAAACCCTTGCCATCACCAAGGAGGAGCGAATCACCTACACAGTCAAGAAACAATGATTAGAGAGGCATCATAACTAGTTATATGGAGAATAAACCGAGAGAAGGGTAAAGAAGAGTACCCTGAAATTTACCTGATGTGGAGAGCAGGTTCCATAGTCGAACCCATAACCAACAACTTTCAAGCCATGACCACAGAGCCACAAAACCCCAGTTGTTCACAAGGAGCGGGATTGTTAGCAGGAGAAGAGAAAAGAGGGAGCCTGAAATTGGAACAGAGAGGTTACCTTAGGTGAGAGCCAAACTATCATTAGGGAAGTCAAGCTGAGGACCTGACAAGAATACGGACCATGGACATAGTCAAATGTAGCAGAGACAAACCAGAAATGAAGCAAGACAACTAAAATTACAGAGAAATCACCGCATACCCAGGACGGTCATAAAGCCCAACATTGTTTCGAGAAACCACGCAAGAAGCAGCTAGTAAATTCATCGGAACAACATCCTAACATTACCGAGTAACATAGAGCCAAAGCCGAGACCAAAACCAACAGGCAGTGCGAGGCAGAGAGTCATTACCATCAGGCGGAAGGAACCAGGTAAGGGCACGGAGGAGCAGAGAAAAACCAGTAGCAGCAATGACCAAACTAAAATCAAAGACCCGCGCCATAGAACCATAGCATGGCGACCAAGACCACCACGCGAAGGTGGCAGAGTTAATGCACCATTAAATCCTCATGAAAATCCCAGTTGCATACGAGCGCGGGAAGGGATCACGTGGGCCAGTTGCCACGAAGGTGTCCACCTCAGCTCTTGGGGTGAGTCATCAGACTATGCCATTATCTTGACTGATAATTTTCTCTTTGACCATGTCCATATAATTTATACAAAAAAGCATGTATTCATTCACTAATCATCACCTCCAACAATAGGTTGACTAACCCTTTCATCTTTACCGACTTCCCAATTTTATTCTTTTTTTTGTTTTACATACACAAAAAAATTACCCAATATACCAGTAAGGAATACAAATAAAATGAAAACATGGAAAATAACATATACAATCAATCTATTGTGATATTATAACACTAGACAGGTTGGAATAATCACAAAAGTAGGCCTAAATTATAAATTTGTTTATGCAATCCAAACCCAACTCATCATCTTACAATGCTTAGATATATAAAATAAAATAGTGTGTTAAGAACAAATTTCCACATGAACAACATAATTACAGTTAGTACTCTAAATTCTGCTAAAATAAACTTGGGAAAGTCACTTTGCCACCCAACCATGAACCATCACCACTATTTACTCGAAACTGGATGTCATTGTCTTGGAATCAACAATCTCTTATGATTCCAATCAAGATGTTTTATGGCTTATTCCTCTAGCATATTTTTTGTTATGGAACATCTAGCTCTATAGGGCCTTCCAATCCTTGTTTCTATATTTTGAAAAATATATCCTTGCCTTTTTTAAAGCTCGTCTTTTTAGGTAGTGGTGCTTTATTCACCCTTAGTGAGTGGTTAGTGATTTAACAGATTTTTTTATTCTATCCTATTAAATTTTATTAAGCAATCCTTTGGCATTTTAAAAGTAATTTTGGGGAAATCTGTCTTAATTTTAACAATCCAGATTGGTTTCCGAATCATGACAATAATCTCTTAAGAACCATGTGTTTATTTCCCAAAAATTTTCATTTTCATTTTCTATTTCTATAATTTATTTATTACATCATCGTATTTTATTTGCAAGTGAGTTCACTAAGGCTTTCTAACCATCACAACTAAAATAAAAATATTTACATCGAAACAGGTAGATCTGAAGTTACACTAGATCTTGATTGGTATCGTATTAACCAATGTAATCCATAAATTTATTAACATATTGCAAGTGTGCAGACAACCATTGCAAGGTATATAAATAAAATACAATGAAATAAATTATTGCACGCATAAAATCTTAATACTATGGTTAAGACCAGTAAGGAGAGGGAAACTTTTGTTCTCTCCTATAATTTATATTCAACAGAAGCACGATATGTTCCATTTTGTTTAAATGAAATGTATATTCAAGAGAAATGTAATAAGTTCCATTTTGTTTAAATTGTTGAAACATACTTTCAACTACAACGCTGTTTTTGAAAACCACCAAAGTTTCCTGCACCGCTTTTGCCGAGCTGTGGTACTTCTTCCGAGGGAAGTGATAACAATCATCAACTAACACGTGAATGAGCAGTTTTGACAAAATGTTTTTCCTCGGAACGTAAAGTTTAGCAGAAAAGGGCTTGCGATGTGGTTCGACAATCATCCTATTGATATCAAGGTTAACAATTGTTCGATTGAAATCAGGATTTGATGAACATACCTACACCATGACTTGACGTGAATTAAATTTTGTTTGACTGCCAGCTTTGTCATAAAAGAAATCAATGTAATTCAATGTGATTCGTAGAATGTTGGTAAAAGTCTTTAATTTTTTTTTTTTTTTTAACTCATGGGAGTATAGCATAGAAGTATGCATTGTTATGTTTTTTTTTTCTTCGTTGAATATGTAATGGTATGCCCTGTTTTATGATGATGTGTAATGCAATACACAACAATGCGTGAGTAAGGTAGACAAAGTTTTTTTTTGTAATGGAATATGCAGCAGCATAAATGTAAGAAAGTTTTACACACAGCGTTGTAAAATTTTCAGGAGAGACGGAGTAAATTTTTTGTGGAACTGAAGCATTCTTGGAGAATCCCTCTGTGAGAGGAAGGAATTTGTAATAGCTATAGTTTTTATTAATGAATATAAAGTTTTCTTTGTGCCTGTTTAAAACTTTGTTCTCCCAAACAATTTTTTGCTTCCCTGTGTTAAGATCCTGTGTTAAAAACAAGGCATTATTCTCTGTTCATTTTTTGTTTTGGAATTATCAGAAATTCCCAACATGGTATTAGAGCTTGTCCAGGCGCTTTGAAGGTGTTAAAGAAGTTGAAGGAAGGATTTCTTGTTGCAACAGCTTCTCCAGCAGAGTGAAGACTTAGTCAAGATAAAAATCCAAGGTATTTCTCAAGTTAGTTTTTGTGTTACTGTTGATGACAATCAATTATTTTAAGTACATAGTCAAGTATTTTGAAGCATAGTTAAGAGTGCAAGAATGGCTGGAGCCAGCACTAGCATGGGTATCTTTATTATTCAGCTTCCACAATTTAATGGGCAAAACTATGACTATTGGGAAATAACTATGAGAGCTTTGCTTGCTTCCCAATACTTATGGAAATTTGTTGAGGATGGTTTTGAAGAACCAACAGATGAAGATGAGTTTAATAGCTTAACTCAGACAGAGAAAGAACTATTGAAGAGCAATAACAAGAAGGATTCTAAAGCCTTCTACTTTTTGTATCAAACAGTGCATGAAAGTGTGTTTGCAAGGATAGCAACAACCAAGAGATCCAAAGAAGCATGGGAAACTCTCAAGGTAGCCTATCAAGGCATGGAGAAAGTGAAGATAGCAAAACTACAGTTGCTGAGGAGAGATTTTGAAAATCTTTGCATGAAGGAGACAGATAATATTGACTCATTCCTCACACATGTGATTGATCTAGTCACACAGATAAGGTCTCATGGAAAGATTCTTGAAGAAAGGAGGATTATGGAGAAACTATTGAGGATCTTACCCTCAAGGGTGGATGTGATTGTCACCACCATAGAAGAGACAAATGATCTCACAAACTTCTCAATTGATGAACTACATGCATCACTGATAACACATGAGCAGAAATTGAATAGAAATGAAAACTCATCTCTAGAGCATGCCTTTAAGAGCCAGATGTTCTTTGGAAGAGGAAGAGGTCAAGGCAGAGGAAACAAGAGAGGAAGAGGCAGAAGCGAAAATAGAGGTGGAAGAAACAGTCCAGAAAATCCTCAAGGAAGATGTAGCAATTCAAATCAGAACCAAGGCCAAGGCAGTAGCCAACAAAGTGGACAACATCATGCTCAAGGACAAAGGTATGATAAATCCAATCTCCAATGTCACTATTGTAAAAAATATGGGCATTATGAAAATGAATGTAGGAAGAGGCAGCATGATATAAGTAATAGAACTAGTGCAAATTTCACTAGAGAAAATATCAGCCAAGATAATTTTCTTTTAGCATATGATATGGCTGAAGCAAAGAGTGAAAATGTATGGTTTTTAGACTCCGGTTGCAGTAACCATATGACAGGAAACATAGCCCTATTTAATATTTTAGATCAGAATGTGAAGTCACAAGTCACACTGGGGACTGATAATAAAGTTTATGTTATGGGAAAAGGAGAAGTAAATGTTTTAACAAGGAAAGGTGAAAAGAAAACCATAGCATATGTTTATTATGTTTATGGAATTGAATCTAACCTCTTAAGTATTTGGCAACTTACTCAAAAAGGGTACAATGTTTTCTTTTTGAATCATGTATGCACCATCATGGATAAAGCACCCAACAAACGATGTATTGTTGAAGTGAAGATGACAAGGAACAGGATGTTCCCTCTCAGAATGAAAGCAGATTTGAAAAATGGAGAAAAAATAGCAGTAGTGACCCAAGAGGCTTTCCAAAGCGAATCAAAAGATGAAAATTGGTTGTGGCACTTGAGATTTGGACATCTCAACTTTGGAGGTCTTAACTTGTTGAATAGAAAATGAATGGTAAGAGGATTACCATTGATAGAAAAAATAGACAACCTTTGAGAAGGTTTTATCTTAGGGAAACAACACAGAGAAAGTTTTCCATCAGGGAAAAGCATAAGGGAAAATGCACCCTTAGAGATTGTCCACTCAGATTTATGTGAGTTGATGCAAACTCCATCACATGCAGGTAGCCACTATATACTAACATTTATTGATGATTTTACTAGAAAAACTTGGGTTTATTTCCTGAAGAACAAAAGTGAAGTGTTTGAAAGATTTTGCATTTTCAAAGCACTTGTAGAAAAGAAAAGTGGGATGCATATCAAAGTTCTAAGAACTGATAGAGGAGGTGAGTATATCTCCAAAGAATTTCTACGTTTTTGTAAAGAAAATAGAATTCATAAGCAATTTACCACTAGGTACACTCCACAACAAAATGAAGTTACTGAAAGGAAGAATAGGACAATTATGGATATGGCAAGGAGTATGTTAAAGGCAAAGCATTTGCCAAATGATTATTGGGCTGAAGCTGTACACTGTGTAATATACATTTTGAATACATTCCCTACAAAAGTAGTCATGAATAGAGTGCCAGAAGAAGCATGGAGTGGGACAAAGCACGGAGTCACCCTCATGAAAGTTTTTGGATGTGTGGCTTATGCACACGTTCCGGGTCAACTAAGGAAGAAGTTGGACAGCAAAGGGGAGAAATGTATTTTCATTGGATATATTGAGGAATCCAAAGCTTATAGGTTGTATAACCCATCCACCAAGAAGCTGATTGTGAGTAGAGATGTTCAGTTCATTGAGGAAGACGTTTGGGATAGAAGCATAGAGAGAACAATGAATGTTAAAAACTCTTTGTCACATGATGAAAATGATGAGGAGATGGCTGAAATACATCCCCAAATAGCAGCATCAACACAAGGGTAGCAAGAGACACCCTTGAGGAGAAATGAAACTGCTTCTCCAAGCACACCACAAGGAGGAAATTCAAGTGCTTCTTCAAGCACTTGTACACCAAATGAAAGAGGTAAGAAGTTTATATATTTAAGTGACATTTATGAACAAGAGGCAACAAATGAAGCTATGAAGTTTTTGTTTGCTTTATATTGTCATGTTGATGACCCTGTTCATTTCGAAGAAGCAAATAAGGATAGGAAATAGATAGAAGCTATGGATGAGGAGATCAATGCCATAAAAAGAAACAAGACATGGGATTTAGTTGAACTACCAAAAGGAAAGGAAGTCATTGGAATTAAATGGGTCTATAGGACCAAGAGTAATGCTGAAGACAAAATAAAAAGACACAAGGCAAGACTCGCTATCAAAGGATATAAGCAGCAGTATGGGAGAGACTATGAGGAAACTTTTGCACCGGTCACTAGAATGGAAACTATGAGAGCAGTGTTGTCCATAGCAGCACAAAACAAGTGGAAAGTATACCAAATAAACGTGAAGTCAACATTTCTAAATGGAGTGTTAATGGAAGAGGTTTACATTGAACAACCTCTAAGCTATGAAAAGAAAAGCCAAGAGCACAAAGTGTGCAGATTGAAGAAAGCTCTTTATGGGCTGAAGCAAGCACCAAGAGCATGGTATAGTAGGATAGATTCCTATCTACTGAAAAATGGATTTGAAAAGTGTGAGGGAGAACTTGCTCTCTACATCAAAAAAAAGGATGGTAAAATACTAATTGTTGTGTTATATGTTGATGACGTTATTTTCACAGGTAATGATGATTATCTTATTGAAAATTTCAAAACATTCATGAAAGAAGAATTTGAAATGACTAACATGGGTTTGCTGAGATATTTCTTAGGAATAGAAGTAAAACAAAATGGAAATGGGATTTTTATCTCACAAGCGAAATATGTTAATGAAATATTGGAAATATTTAATTTGCAGGAGAGCAAAGAAGCAATCACTCCCACAGTGACGGGATTAAAACTCAGCAAAGAGGACAACAACAATGATTTTGATTCTAGTTTGTCCAAGAGCATAGTTGGCAGCCTCATGTATTTGACTGCAACTAGGCCGGATATAATGAATGATGTTAGCTTGATTTCCATATTCATGGCGAGGTCAAAAGAAACACAATGGCACGCAACAAAAAGGATTTTGAGGTATGTTAAAGGTACTAAAAGGTTTGACATTTTATATACTGTTTCAGAATGTTCAGATTTAATTAGATACACTGATAGTGATTAGGCTAGAAGTGTAGATGATCAAAAAAGCACATCCAGTTATGTTTTTCACATGGGTTTAGGAGTCATTTCATGGGCTTTTAAAAAACAGTTTATTGTAGCATTGTCTACAAC
>APFE030539186.1:112859-130758 GCA_000404065.3 Pinus taeda | reverse complement strand
ACGTGAAGTAAATTTTGTTGATTGCCAGCTTTGTCAAAAAATAAATTAATGAAATTCAATGTGATTTGTAAAATGTTGGTAAAAGTATGTAATTTTTTTTTCTTAAATTCACGGGAGTAAAGCATAGTGTATTGTTATGTTTTTTTTTGTTCGTTGAATATGTAATGGTATGCCCTGTTTTATGATGATGTGTGCGTAAGTAAAGTAGACAGAGTTTTTTTTAATGGAATAGAAAGTTTTACACATAAAATTTTCAGGAGAGACAGAGTAAATTTTTTTATGAAACTGAAGCATTCTTGGAGAATCTCTATGTGAGAGGAAAGTATTCATTTGTGTCTGTTTAAAACTCGGTTCTCCCAAACAATTTTTTGCTTCCCTGTGTCATTATTCTATTTTATTTTTTGTTTTGGAATTATAAAAAATTCCCAACATAAATAAAATGCATATTCAAGAGAAACGCAATATGTTTCGTTTTGTTTCATTTTTAACGTTCTTGATACACTCTAATTTTCTCAATTTAATTAAAACAATTTTTTTTTGTCGCTGATAATATTTACAAAACAAGATTTCACTCAGAATTTAAAGCATTAATAAACATAAATGTTAAAAATAACTTTTACAAAATTATACATAACATTTCGATTGAAGGCAAGAAATATCTATTTCGGTATGCAAATCGAAAAAATATATATCTTAAGAAGTACAGTTGCGTCCGCTATCTCGGTCCAAACCCGGTCCGCTACAAGTTTAATTCGAAAGATCTATAATGAAATATAGCCGTTGTTAGGTTAAAGATAAGCATATATTAAGTTGCATGCTGGGGATTCAGAAAGCAAATCTTGGTAAAAGCTATTCATCCAGAATCCGCTCTCATGCCCGAACAGAGTTTTTGGGTATCGGTAAGATGCACGTTAGAATCGTCTCTGTCAATTTATAATTCCATGCATTAAACTTTTTTATAGTATAGCTTAGACTTTTAATTCTAATACAGAATTTCATCGTTACGCAGGACACGCAGTTTTCAATTTGACGAGGCTGTGCAAGCAGTGCCGGTTGAGTATAAGGTACATTTTAAAACAGAGGACTAAGGAAAAGTAGAACGTATCAGGATGCCTTCACGTTGGAACTTTCCCATGCATTCCAGTGAAAGAGAACGTCTGTTGGAGAGGGGTTTAATGATGACCGTCGTGCTCGGTTCAATGGGCGGTGTTTTACTGGCAATAGTCGTTGTCGATTTGCGGAGATACGGCCGTGTTGATAAGTTTATGTTGGCTTTAACTGCCTCTCTGATATTCCTTTTTAGCATGATGGTGAGGGCAATACTTAGCTATGTCACCTCTCTTGACTTCCATTCTTGAAGACCAGTCTATGATACGCAGCCGAAGCCGTGCTTCACAATGTTCATTATCACATTACATGTTTTATTAGAAAGGTTATCCGTCAGGACTGCCATAGGATATCATGCCGGATGTACGGACGGTTGCTGAAAATTGTTTAACTCAGCTCAGTGTTTATCTTTACGTTATTATGTAAGACGTTAACTTTCATATTATTAATCCTCTCTTTATGTCAATGTGAAAAAGGTTTCATCCCATTCATGTACTCTGGAAACTTCAAGTAATTAAGAATTTCTTATGTACACTGAAATTTTCTTGTAATTAACAATCTTTGTCATTGCATCCATGATCCATGTGTAATGTATTATGCAGTTTCCATATAGTTCGCCAGATTAGGAAACTTAGCTCGTGCTCTGTTATTAGGGATCAATGACTTTCGTGATAGGTATATTGTAATCAGTGTCTCGCTAATCTTTGGTTTTTCCTTTGTGTTAAGTTAAGCGAGGATCGCAAGAAACATTACTGTTATGCTAGCTATATTGTATCAACAAGTCCTGAGGTGGGAACCGACGTACTCATTAATTAAACTATTATGCTCTGAAATCGTATTATGTAAGCGATAATTTGCATTCTATGCTCTTAGTACGATAATGGCATAAAACTCTGGTTTAAATTTTTGGATAACTGTTGTTATCTTTTGATAATAGTGTCTATATTTTTGTATAACTGTGGTTATCTTTTGATAATGTAAGGATCATTTCGCCTTTTTATGGGCTTTACTCTCCCACCAAATGTAGCAGAAGATCTTTGGAATTCGAGTTGATGGCATTGATTAGCTGCTGACAGATATATGGAAGTCATATGTCTTGTTTTTTGATTGATTAAGTATATCTCGTCATTTGCAACAAGGACCAGGGACAAAAGTATGAAGTACCATTGAGAGTTCCATGATGTCACATAGATTTTCACAATGAATACGTGCACCAGGCACATCTTACATTATTGGTTTGAAAAATTATGGTCCAACAAAGCCTTAAAAATAAACACGTTACCTGATTTGGAATCTCTCTCGGAGTATGACAAACAAAAGGAAAATAGTTAACGTAAAATTGTCGTGCTTCATGAAATCGAAAGCATCATTTAGTCCAAAAGCAGAGATAGAGATCCCTTTATCAATTGAAAGAACGATTTTAACAAAGGCTTGTTATCAAGATCGCTGATATGTTTTAATTTATGAAGTAAATGTTGTATCCTTAATCCAAAGAGTCACATTCACGAAACTGGCTCTAGTTTTGTAAATATATCAGTTTTATAAAATTGAAAATTTGCATTTAATGATTTCATTATATTTATTATGTCATCATAAAATTTTATTATATTTACATGTTCATCTTATTATTCTATTTTTTATATAATTTATTATTTGTTTAGATAAAGATCCATTTAATGAGGGATTAGCGATGGTTTTCAATGATTATTTTAAATATAATTTTTATATCTAGAGATTTAATTTCTCTTAGCTTTTGAGAAATGAGGTTAATAGATATCTATATTAGTTTCATATATGTACAATGTAATTTTTCATTGTTTAAATCACATTTTTGAAGATATAAATAGATTCAAGGCCTATAACATATTTGTGGACATTTCTATTATATAGAATACACAGCTTAAATTTGTAATTCCAAACAAACATTTGTTGGATTTTAAGAAAAAATTACCTAAAAAAAGACTATGAAAAAGGCTAGAATGTAAAATTATGGAACTCACTAGGAATTAATTTTTTGCACCTGCTTTATATAATAATATTCATTATTTTTTACCTATGATATATTAACCATCAAATATTTTATAATAAATTACAATTATTCACATAAAATATACTTTTATTATTAATAAATTGTTTAAACACTTAAACATAATATTGAATATTTTATTTAACTACATTATTTTTTTATTACTAATAAATTCTTTAAATGCAACCATCAAATTTATATTAAAGCCTAAATCAATAACAATATTCCACTTAAATTACTAGTAATATGAGTTATTAATATGTACTTAAATTATTTTTTGATAATTAATATATATTATATTTATGGTTAAAATAATTTTAATGTTCAAAGTCATAACACATTTAACTCTGTCAAATTTTATTAGTTGGTATCTCAAGCTTTCTTAGAGAGATAATATCTGGTTTAAGTGATTAGCCTAGCTTACTATCTACTTGCCTTTGGTTTTCTATGATTAACCTAGGTTATTTTTATTGAAACGAGGGAAAATCTGCACGGAAGTGATTTTTCAATTAAGTTGGAATGGTGTAGAAAGCTAATTGCTCTATTCTCTTTTCATATTTAGCTCCATATGCCTTCCTTAATTCAATCTCTCGGAAAACAATTATGACTCTTGAAAGCCAAGCTCATGGACAAACTCTTATTCTCGTCTTTGGTGATTTCTAGCTATATTAACTTCAACCTCATAATTACAATTATATTAACTTCAATGTCATAATTACAATTATGATTACAATTTCTCTGGCTACCTTCATAATTACAATTTCCCTTTGGCATATACGATTTCCGGTGGCCTCATTAGAATGTACCATGAAAACATTGAAGATATACTAGTGGGATAATTTGGAATTCCTTGTTTCGTTACTTGCTGATGGGGAAACATTGAAGATATACTAGTGGGATAATTTGGAATTCCTTTGTTTCGTTACTTGCTAATGGGGTTGTAGCTTACCTTAGCTATTAAGTCAAAACCTACAAACATGTGTTCTAGATGCAAATATCTTGCCCCCTAAAGTAGTCGAAGAATGATTGCTAGAGGTAGTAAAATCGTTTTCAAGTACCCTTGCCATACCCAAGCACACCAATAAATGGCTGAAGCCCACACATATGGTGGGAGGGTAGGCTGAAGCCCACACATATGGTGGGAGTGTAGTAGAGGATTTCTGCAATCAATTCTCAGCTAGTAAAAATGGTGAAATTAGAAACAACTGAGAAAATGAAATGGAATGTTTCTAAAATGGGTATACATCGAGTTTGAAGGTGGAATGTTTCTAAAATGGGTATACGTGGATTTTGAAGGTGATATCCTTGATGATGGATACTATAGAACAACAAAATATTAAAATTTTCAAGCTAAAAGAGTTATATTGGCACATAAAGCCTTCTTCACTGGGATAATAGAGGAGGGAAGGGGCTAGTATTGGGATATCATAGGTTACATGTGAGTGGAAAAAAAAATTGACACCTTTTGTAGTGATTTTCAATATGAAGATTACTATGTGTAGATGTATACAAAATCAAAGAGATTTTCGACATTTATTTTATTATGTATAATTACTTGAATAATTAAATTAACAATAAGGTAGAATGACTAGAATCTATCACAAATTTGAAGGGATCTGATCAAATACCATTTTTCTAGATGGGTTAACAAAAAAGTCTAATGATATTGATAAATAGAAGTACTTTTATAAACAAAAATAAGAAAAGTTGAAGGAAATTAGATTCGCATGCAATGGCACAGAAAATATGCCCAAAACCCCTTAAGAGATTCCTCAAATTTAAGCATACTAGTTAGAGGTGAGTCCCTAGTTGTTATATCTATAAAAGTATAATAGTGCCCACTAATATATGTAAAAAATGTCACCAAAATCAATTGAGCATAGTAGATAATGTTGTTGGCCCCAATGTAACCTCATGCATCACCTTTCATTAGAAAGGCTTCCCATGAAGCCTGAAATAATAAGTGGATTTTTTGTCCCTATCACAAGATGCTTAGTTTACTTTTGTTGTGTTGGAGAAGTTAATCTGACTCACATATTCGAATACCTATCCTAAGTTGCTCTTCATGTGGTACTAGTGAAAAAGAAAAGACACTTTGAATTTATTTTATTAAGCATTAATCTTTAAGGCTATTGTTTACTTAAATGGATATGATGTGAACTAAATGGATGTGAATATAATATTGACACAACACTAATGAAAACTATATGAAAATGAATTTTTTTTCTTTTATATTCAATGAAATCTAGCTACAGAAGTCAAGGGAGCCTTTCCAATTTCTAATGAAAATAACAACCTCACACAATCTCAATTATTGCTCTTACGAAATTCACTAATATTATAGTAAAACAAAGCGAAAATAAATCCAATAAAATCACTGTAAAAGATCTCAAGAGAGAAACCAAGCAAGAACACCAATTACTCAAAATATCAAACTTGGGTTTGCAAAACAAGATATCACTAAAAAGTAATCAAAACAAAGTTGGTAAATAAGAAGAAAAGTGCAAAACAAGTATCACAACTATAGTTCAATGAATAGCCAAATAAAACCTAAATAATGATCTACAATGGTCAATTAAGGAAAAGATGAGAAAGGAATGGAAACCAATAGAATTGTTTAAATATGATAATATGAATATATGTAAAACACCCAAACAAACCTCCTGAGTCCAAATTTACACACCACAGTAGATCAAAATAAAGAAGACAACTAAAAGAAAACAAAATCAAGCAAAACTATTCAACGAAATGGTTTTAATGAGAAGTGACATCCACCAATGGTATTTACCAATTATATCTACCCATGGTATTGTAACTCAATAAGGTTATAAATAATGGGCCTCAATTTGTAAAAAGAGAGATTGGTCCATCATAATTTAGTTGTCACTATTTCTTTTATTTTAATATAAAAAAAAAATTCTTTGTTTCTAGATATTCAAGCTTTTCAGACATTGGCGCACCCCACATCTTGATAAGTGCTATTGGATAAATTATTTGTTGGTAGCCATTATGTCTCAACCTCAACCATGATGACATATCAAGTAAAGTATACAACAAAATTGCTTCTCACTCAGTTGCACAATGGGTTGTGGTGTTTAGTTTTGTGTGAACCTCTCTTTTCAAAGATAATTGCCAACAAACCCTAGCGTTCTATGCCTACATTTCATAACTTGGAGTCCTTCAAGACTAGAGATATGCATGGGTAAAAAAACACATTTCCCTCTCTTATCAATGGTTTCGTCCAAAGCTTACGGTCTTTATTAAGGACAAATCCATCTTCTTGGTGGGAAAAACAATCCACTTAAGAGTCACAAGCTCATTCCACCTAACCCCCTCCCCATTCACCTTCATCAAAATGGTGGCTTTTGCTAAGGACAATATGGGAAGGAAGTTTAGGTTCTTAATATATGCGTGCATGGGTTAGGTCAGTGGAGTCATTGGGAAGTTATGAAGCATATGGTATCACCTTTGATTTTGTAAACGGGAACCTAGAAAAATGATCTCAGCTTCAGAGAGATGTTGAGTCTTTGAAGGCACATGATTTCAATGTTGTAGGTGTCACTAGGCACCCAAATGTTGTAGGTGTCACATTAATTATTCCATAAGTTGAATTTTCAAGTATGAAAAGAAGCACTCATTGGATAGTGGAAACAAATTCAAGGAAGATGAAATGCCTAATTTTAACCGGATCATTTTATTCTAAGGCAAAGGCCATGTTTGAAGATCTCTTGAATAAATTTGAAAACGTGTGCACATTGCGAGTGAGGATACCATTTCTTCATATCTATCGAACCCTCGCAGTTTTATTACTAAGATCTCCTTCTATGAAAATGATTTCAACACTCCTAATTCCATTACCATTCTCGACAAGATTCTACTAGTTTCAATAAAGATGGTGAAGAAAAACATAGCTGAAGTTTAGAATTTCACAAACCTCGGGTTGTGTGTAATATCCCTCTGTGGATGAAATTTTTTTTTATGGAACAATGTCAGTAGGCATGGTGTGCAAAGGCCATGAAGAACATTGATATGCTCATGTAAGTAAATAATTTTATTAATAAATAAATAGAAAAGGTTGGAAGCACTTTGGAATGAAACAATCGAATAAGAGATACTTTCCAAGGGAAACAAAATGAAGATCTCATTGGTAAATGATATTTGGATAATATTTTCATGATAATGAATCTAGATAAGGTTCTAGATCAACTTAATGGATGAGAGAAAAAAATCCATTAAGTTTCTTAGCTGGAGAAAGATTCTAAGCTTGCAAAAAAAACGTAAAGCACTGCGGGAGAGAAAGGCAAGATTTTATGGAGAAGCCTAGGCCAGGGGTTGGAAACAACCACAAAAAAGAGTCATTACTGAAAGAGAGTAATCATGAGAGGAATGTATTAAATACATATGGAAGTATCCATAGAGGGATTATTGATATTATGACAAGAACTTCTCATCTTGGGGAATGAACTACAGGATTATAGTTCAAAGTTGGGTAGCAAATAGTGTGAGATTCCCAAGTGGTCTTCCGTCAACAATTCACTTAGCGTATCTTTAATATGCTATTTGATTTCATTTAATATATTTTCCCCGGATTTATCGTCTTAATAAAATTATTTCGATGGGGATGTTGTTCTTTGTGAAACATGTATATTGAATTAATATATAATTAGCTACTCACTATTGAAATTCTTAGTTTACTTAAGAATTGCATATATCTGAAACTTAGTAGGGAAGGTGGTGGGTAACAAGTGTTATTATTTCGAAAAGTTGCTTAATTCTGTTAGTATAATCAGATTGTTATAATAACTTTGGTAATTACTTGTTTGTAATGCATGAAATAATCCTGGTAATCTGAAAGAGTGTTAACGAAAAATTAGGGACAATTAGAAGACCTGGTATCTTTACTTTTAGAGAATCAAGAAGAGGTTTAGAAAGAATAAACCTATAGTTGAGTAAGCTAGACAGTAGTATCGACAAAAATGTAAATTTCATGTATTCTATGGTAGATGTGTCATGATTACAAAGGATCTTTACGTATAAAAGGAAATCAGTACAACAGATATCAAAATCCAAAGTTTGAAAATAGTTGTTCCAATTTATTCGTCAAGAATATAAAGTTAGAAAAATTAAGGAACTTCTTAATGCATGATTTTACTGAATGCTCGAAGAAATTTCTTATTCATGTAGTAAGTGCATATTCACCTTTGAGCATAGTTGAAACTGCTAGCTGTGTATAGGATAACTGGGCCTCCAACAGAGGAATTGAAAAGTGTAACTAGGGGATGATGGTTGTGATTTTCAAGCTATCCTTGTCTGTGTTTCCTTTCTGAGAGAACTGGAGTATGTGCAAGTATAGCAGAATCCTTGTAACCTTAATATACATGGAAATTACAAAGAAAGAACTAGTGTATTTATTTTGGGTACATTTAGTAAATTAAGCAAGAGAAGTGATACAAGTAATTAACAGACAGAATTAGAAATGATACGTATCGACAGACACGGTGGTGCTATGGCTGAAACAATTATTCATGAGTTTATAAGTATAAACAGACAAACATTCATTGTTGTAGCATTGATTCAATCACCTCCGCAATAACAATGTTGAGTACTATTGTTATGAAATTATAATTACGGGGAAACCCCAACACTTAAAAATAAGATGCAATCAATGAGAAATAAAGGTATATATATATATATATATACCCAAAACTATACTAGAGTACAATTATCAGTAAATCGATAATCAAGGTGTACATTAACATTAAACATAATATACCACTTAAGCAAGGACTTTGTCTGAACCTAGAATTTCACTGTAAGCATCCACTGAAATGGAAAATGAGAATTCCTGAGCTATTTTACATTGGCACCATTAAGGAAATAAATATTAAAATATTCCTACAAGGGTTTTGCATTATGCAGTGAGTGATGCCATAGATTTAAACATGAAAAAAACAAGAGGCAAGCATAACTAGACTTCGAATCTGATATTTACAAAATAGTAAATTAATTACAAATGGTACACAATGAGGAGTACATCTAGGAGAGAGCATTTCCCACACTAAGGAAATCAACTAGAACACTGCAAGAATTTGATTCCATGACCACGAAAGCGTTAACCAACCTGAACATCACCATGGTATTGATTTTAAACAAAATTATGTTGCGTTGACAAATGGAATTGTGATCATAAGCCGTGTGCATATGTAACACAGAGTTAGAGCAGGTGGTAAAATTGAAATGCGAGTGTTTATATATATATATATATATATATATAATAGATATATATATATATCTCATTATCGACTAGAAGAATAGGCACTAATAAACATTTTTAACCCTTATTTTTGTTGGAATGTTAGGTAGATAATGGTGGAGAACCTTGTTGGGATTTACGGTGGAAATATTTGTTGGACTTGCTTCTAGTACACATTCCCTTTTCCAACGACAGTTTTAACTCTGCGGATGAGAACTGAAATTAGGAAGTAAGAGGTTGAAATAATGAAAAAACTCCACAAATGCAAACAATAGATCAGACAAGTGAATATACTGCTTAATTTATTGAGGTTTACCTTATTCTTTTTCCGCCACATGCTGGATCCACCATAAGAGGGTGTTCATAGTACACAAATGGAACTGGAGAAAATCGACAGGATTGAGCAAGAGAAGCTCAAAAGTGGAACATAATAATTTAGTATAGTGAAACTAGAGTAAATCGCCTTTAGTATCACGAGAAATGCTTCTTGCCCTGTGGTATTTTGCCTCAGAGATTTATGCCAGACGCCGGCCAACAACCAACCAGTTCTCACCTCTGAATAAAACAAAATAAAAGGCAAAAAAGTAACATGATTTGGAGGTGAGAAGGTGGGAATATTTTACCAATGATACAGAAAGGAGATAAAATGGTTATAGATAAATAACAATGTGGAAGACTCTGAATAGTGTTATCCTACTTGGAACATGCCACAACGACTAGTAGGGGTAACAGGTGGATGTCACGAGCGGATCAGGGCAGAAACTAGACAAAGGAAGCCATAAATTGAGTAGAAGTGTATCTAAACCAATTTACAAGGGAAGCACAACAAAAATGTAGTGAATGTCAAGCCTTAGCACTCAAAAAATGACGTAGGGTTACCAAGCGAAAGTTGGATTTCCTGATGGGCTTGACCACATTGAAATTGTCGATATTTTAATGCATTGTACTTCCATACCATATGGATATCACATGGCCTTCAGGTGCTAAAGGGAGATGTGGAAGAAACAAATGGCTTTGTTAGGTTCCCAAGGGGTCTAGGTATAGTTTGTGTGAGTAATGTTGTCAAATTCGTAAGTGCCACTAAAAATCATTTGTGCAACAATATATATTCAATATATAGAAACGTAAATAATTAATCCCTAACTTTAAACTATATTTCCTAGGGGGTGCGCTTTATCCCTAAACATAATGTTTTCCCTGTGAGCCAAATACGAAGTCATAATGCGACTAAGGGGATATACCTATTATATCTGTGCTTAGTACCTTGAACCCAGAAAATGAATGTATTTCATAAGTGCAGAGTTAGGGAAAATGGTTCCTTGAAAGGGAAATGTAGCAATACCTAATTGGAGACAAGTTCACAAAAAAAATGTAGAAGAATATTTATAAGTAGATATTCAGATAAGTATATTCTGGTACTCCTATATTATTTCATAAAGTTGATACTTTTAATATGGTGCAAAGATGAAGAATAAAAAATGAAGAAGTTAATTCAGTAGTGTAAGAGAACCAAAGGTGTGACACTATTAGCCATAATGAGACCCGACAGATGTACAAGGTAAGCTATACTTTGAAAAATTTCACCTCAGAGGAGCAATCCAATGTCATCATGGATTCCCAAAGCAATAATGAGATCAATATCAACATTCTTAGGCTTAAGCACATGATCATTATGGATGATATCCTTAACCTCATATCACATTCCATCACAAATTATTGTGCTCCCTTTCTCACCACTTACGAAGGATTTAACAACAATGACCTCATAGAGATCACAACCCATTATAGCAGCATGTAAGGGTTGGACCTACACAACAATTAAGTGGATGACCGAGGTGGTTTTTTGCTAAGATTTTCGCTCTTCTCCAGACTATTACCTTCTATTTAATATGATATTGAGGTGACCAAAACCCATCAAATCAATGCAAGTATACTTTGAAGTATTTTAAGTGGCATTTATTTGACATGGTTGGACAACACATTTCTACTCACTCTGTTTAATTAAATTTTGTCAAACATCGAGATCAAACTTTTTCCTTTATAGGAGATTTATCCATCTCACCAAACATTAGGTCTTCTCCTCCACAACGATGACAAGGTTTAAAGGAAAGTATAATGGCATAGGTCATTTCCACTAGAACTACAAGGAGCAGAAACTCTAATTGGTGCAAATGAAAATGACACACTAGATCCTTATGTTTTCATCACTTGTGGCTCATATAATCTTTTTTGTTCCATATTTCATGGTTCAAGGAATCCAATATCTGGAGAATAATTTGATTTTTATGTTGAAGAGCTTCTTTTATAGATTAATTTGAAAACATATGATTGGGACATTGCTTCTAAAAGTAAATTTATCAGCTCAATGACACTAATAATGGAAGATAAGGGTCAAAATGAGGCTATTTTGAACTGATTCAATAATTCATCGGTCGATGTTTTCCTGCAAAAAAGTGCAAATTTGTTTCCTATTAGTTCTTCATGGAGTATCAATGGGTTTGTAGGAGTTGTAACACGATGAAGGATGCCTAACGATAAACAAGGGCCCACTATAATCCACCCAAAAATTGAGCCTTCCCAAACAATTTTTAATCTACTACCAGATGAGGTCTTTACACACAATTATTCATATCTCTGTTAGATCATGGGAAAATGTATGTCTCAACATGGCACATTTTCTTTAACTTAGATGTTTTTTCCAAGAAGATGAAGGTGATTTCACCATTCGAAGACATTGAAGAGATTAAGAAAAGTGAACATGAATTCATTAACCCTTCAATCACTATAATTGTCTGGGTTGATACTGGGATGCAAGGAGTAACTCTATTATCAAGAACATGGGAAAGGGCTAAAATAAAATTTTGCATATTTTTTGAAATTCAATCATTTGTGCACAAAACTATCAAGAGGGAAATAGAAAATGGTGCTTTATGCGCATATAGTAGCACAGTTAAGGCTTTTTTATAAAGCCAATGAGTTGGTGGAATCCACCCAAGATGACACAAAACTTCGAGACATTTATAAAACATTCTAACCTTTCATTAAGGATGAAGTTTTGGTTCCTACAATCACTAAAGAGGTTTTTCATTGTACAACAAAACATTTTGTCAACAAGCTCTTGAATAATGATTCTATTTTTACCCATCAATGTCATCTTGAGCTTAATGATATAGACATTATGTTGGAGCAATGACATGTTCTTGATGAGTACAATGGGTTACCTCAAGAGATATCATTTAGATCAATATGTAACAATCCTATGTGTCCCCGAGATACTACTATGATAAAGTAGCAACATTTAGTTGTTACCATTACTACAAGTTGGTCATCTTGGTGATGGTCAAAGTTTGTCTTCTGGGTTTCATCTTGGATGCTGATGGTGGAAATGGAAATAATGGAAATCATACACAAGAGCTAGATGGTTCTTGTGGGATGTCAAGCTCAAAATTTACAAACATTTCACATTCACTTAAATCATTTCCCTTAAGCTGGCCAACAACATTTGGCATCCTTCCAGTATTATATTTCTTGATACATTATTTTTTTGCATGCGAAACCAAGAATTTCGAAGCTTTGTATTCTACGTTTCTAGCTATGTGTTTGGTAGATAAGGGTTCCCATGTTGATTGGGATATATTTTTTGACTATATTGAAGCTTACCCTTGGCTATAAAAAAATAACCCTCATGATGCCTAGGTAATATCATGGTGGGACTATCAAATTATAAAAATGGGATCCATAAATATGAAACTTGATTAGATGGGGGAAGCATTTAAAACACCTCATTGGATAGTGAGACTTTACAAAGATAAACCACTAGATAAGACATAAGGTTCCTCCCAGGTAGAATGGTGAGTGAACTATATCAAGGTCCATTTTGTAGGCTATACACCGTTAGTCTCATAATTGGCCCACAAGTATTACAGGGTATCTCCCTCCTCAGTACCTTGTTAAACATGCTTATGGGTGACCAAAAAGGCCAAGATTATGGGTCAATACAAAAAACCCTTTCCATCGAACTACATTTACTAGTTCATACACTATCAATATCATAGCTCACCCACAAGAATTACAACGTATCTCTATCATTGAATATTGGTTCATCATAGTAATGGGTCATGCACAAAACCAATATATCCTCAATGAAGATTAACACAAATTTATCTAGGAATTTACTAAAGACACCATTCATTAGGCACATAAATACAAATGAGACATTGATAAAATCAAAAGGAAAAATATTGAACTGATAATGAGAACAATGAGTTCTAAATGTTGCTTTTCGAATATCCTCTTCTTGGACCCTTAGTTGATGGCACCATGATTTGAGATCTATCTTGGAAAATACAAATTCTCCATTTACTTGATCAAAAAGGCCTTTGACTCTGGGAAGATGGTATTTGTTTTTCACAATTAATTTATTTAACCATCTATAAGCAATGAAAATTCTGAGAGTTTTTTCTTTATTTTTAATGAACAAAACCGATGCCCCCATTTGGGACACGCTGGGTCTAATATACCCTTTTTCTAGTGACTCTTGTAACCAGATTTTATTTTCAATTAATTCAGGCACCATCATTCTATAAGGGGCTTTAGAAACTGGGGCAACTTTGGTCACCAATTATATATAGAAACCTATATCCATTTTTGGTGGTATCCCCATAATTTCTTTCGAAAATACATTAGGGAAATTCTTTACCACTTGTATATCTTCAAGTCCTCTTGTTTTATCCTTCGTGGGGTCTTCTATTTTAAGATCAAGGAGATGAGTCTAAGAATACTTTGGATGGTCCAAATTCCTCCATTATCAATGGCACAAGTAATATTTTTTCCAAGAAGTTTGCAACAACCTTCTATTTCTCCATCCAATCCATGCCAATCGATAAATCATACGAGCCCAAAGGTAATGCATTTAAATTAAATAAGTTTGGCTTCCCATTGATCTCAACCAAGCAATCCTTGATTAAACTTGTCATTATTTTTTTTCTTTGGTTGCTAATTGAACCAACCATCGTGTCTTAAATTTTGTAGACACTAACTTATAATTGCGTATAATTTTTAGGTTAATATAACTCAGACTAACACCCATGTCAATTAATATTATATCATGCTTTTCATGATTTTTTCCATCGACCTCTATTATGGTGGACTGATACTCTTCTTATCGATCTTGCAACACGACACTGATATGGGGAACATTTATGGCTACATAGTTTATGGTAAAGGATGCTTGAATTTTTGGAATATTTTTCATAAACCTTTAGTTGTAGGGAAAAATGATGTAATAAGTGGTGTTCCCCACATCCCCAACACTTCAAGGGATGTTTATCCTTTATATTTTCTTCTTTATTATTCTTTGTTTTCTTTGATCCCGTTGCATCTGAGCTTGACCTTTCTATAGAATTATTCTTGTGAAATTTTTTATTAGACCCTCCTTTATTGTTCTGTTTGGCATGGTCATTCCTTATCCCCCTATTATTCTAGTGAACATGATTTTCATTTTTCTACTTCTGGATTTTGAATTCTCGATCCTTTTCCTTGCTTCCTCATACTAGATCCTTGCTTTGCGAATAAATTTGTACATAGAAATGGGATTATCATATTCTTTTTTCTCTTTGAAGGAGGGTGTGAGGCAACTTATAAATCACTTGAATTTTGCCTTTTTTTTTCCTTAAAGTATGTCATGTATCATAGAAAATGTGTAAATTTTGTTACTAATTCATCCATAATCATTTTCCCCAACTTTGGATCATGAAATTCTTTAGCAAGATCATGAAAGTAGTGTTTAGTCATGTACGTAAACAGTCACTATAACTCATCCCTTGAAATGTTTTTTCCTTCTAAATTATGTACTCTACAGACTTCCTCCCATGATAACAACACTTTTCCTTACAGTTGATAAGTAGCCAATTTATCTATAAGTTCCATTGTATAATAAAATACCTAGAAATATTAATTCATATTTAGTATTCAGGCATATGTTACCTCATGTGACTTGCCATCATACATTGGGGATGGAGTTTCTTAAATTCATCATGCACCTCCACCTTTTGTTTCTTTTATAGTTGATTTATAGCATTAAATGGGATATTCTCTCCATCCTCACCTAATATTTTCCTATTCCATGTTCCTCCTTCCAATAAATGCCTCTATGTTTCCTGTATCTTTGGCTCCTTCTATAGTATTAGAATGGAGTCGATTTGACAAATTTCTTGTCACTTGTTCTTGATCCACATCAGGCTTTCATAGCCTCTCTTCATCTATTCGAAGTTTAAATACCTCATTATGTGGTTATCTCATCATGGTTATCAACTTTGGTAGGGACATAATCTTGTTGTCCGAAGTGCACATTTATTTCTTCCTCTCCAATAGGATTTCCCTGTGGGCTTTCCGCCATGTTAAATAATTTCCCCCGCTTCGTTCTTTCTTGTGTGTAGAAAGAAAGAAAATAATAGTTTATCACAAGGGATTTGATGGTTTTCCAAGGTCTCTAGTTTTGAAACTTAGCTATAATACCATTTCTAATGTCTCCTCCTCTACACCCTTTGATTTATTTTTCCTTTCCACCATTCATGATATATATTGTTAGGCCCCTATACTACTAGTGTAACCCTTATTGTTATTAGTGCAACACACTTATTATATTGATGCACCCATGTAGTGCCCATATTGTTACTATTGTGCCCCATAGAAGCCCATTATTTCTATTATTGAGCCCTTACATTATTATTGTTATGTAGGCTCTGATTATGTTATGACCCCTTAGACTCCTATATATAGAGAGGAGGTCTTTTCATTTGAATCATACAAGAATTTTTCATTTATGTAATGTAAAGGAGGTTTCCCCCTGGAAGAGGCTGAATTCTAAGGTGCTGATCTATCTTTTCTATCTTTTCTTGAGCTTGTTACATAACATTTGGTATCGGAGCTTTGGATTCTAGGGTTTCGCTGCTCAAAACAGGTCATCGTGGCATTTTCGCTATAACTTTTTTTCTGTGATGTTTCCGACGTCGCAACAAAAATCCATTTGAGAAAACATTTCTCTAAATCTTGGGTCCGAAGTTCAGAGATTTTTGCGCTATATTTACGAAGATATGACCTGAGGAAGTTGGTTCTTTTGTAGAATCCTGAATTACATTCAAAGTAGGTGACCTGGGGAAAATCGTCATAACTTTCTCTCTGAGCATCATATTGAAATTTCATAAGAAGGTACAGAAAGAGGACAGACTTTAGTTTCTTGTATATATTTTTTAGAGCCAAAGGTCAAAACAGGGACACGTGGCATGTCGTACAAGTTCGCTCTACTGAATTAGTCTATAATTAGGTCACTGTGGGAGATTTGGCATAACTCTTCATTGGAGAATCCAATTGGGGTCAGACTAGTGGCATTGGAAAGAGGACACAGAGTACCACTACAGATCGTAGTTGTAGAGCTTAAAGATCTGAAATTACGGAGTTACAGTCATTTCAAGATCGTGCTCCTAAAATCAAGAAAAAGCAACATGAGGAAGTTTGACGGCAAGGATCCGGTAAATTGGATACGTGAGATGGAGAAATATTTTTATCTACATGGTGTACCACTGTTACAAAATGTATGTATTGCATCTTAATATTTAGAACTGGATCAATTTTTATGGTATAAAGGGCTTTGTTCTAGTAAAAAACTTGTTACGTGGTCAATTTTCACGGAGGAAATGATAGCACATTATGAGGATACAAAGAGCAACACCTTCTTTAGAGCAACACCACAACAATTGGAAAGAGTAAAAGGGTTTTGTGACATAGTGGAAAGCAAAATTATGAAGCATGCCCTTCACAACTATAAAGATGGAAGTGTTTTTTCTCCTAGCTTTCCACAACCTACAAGGGTTACACCACTACAATTGGAAGAAAAAAGAGAAAAAGGGCTTTCTTACAATTGTGATAGCAAATGCACTAAAGGTCATAAGTGTGGTGAGAAGAAATTATTTTACATAGAATATGAAGAGGAGGAGGAAAAGGATCAAGAATCATCAAAAGAAGAGGATATATGCCATGACCCCACCCCAGAGAAGGAAGAAATGAATCAGACCATATCTTGTAAAGCATTGACAAGAATTACCATTCCTCAAACTCTCAAGATAGAAGGACATATCAAGAAGAAAAAGGTGCAAGAAGTGAAAGATCACATCAAGAAAGAAGAAAATCCAACCATATCTTGTAACTCATTGGTCAAAATTACCACTCCTCAAACTATCAAGATAGAAGGACATATCAAGAAGAAAAATGTTCAAGAAGTGAAAGATCACATCGAGCATCAAGAGATGAATCTGGCCATATCTTGTAAAGGATTGGAAGAAATTACCACTCCCAAAACTCTAGAGATAGAAGGACATATCAAGAAGAAAAAGGTTCAAGCAGTGAAAGATAACATCGAACATCAACAACAAGTCCTCCAACTTTTAAAGGATAACGCCACTTCGGTGCAAAATCAAACGAAACAACAGGTAGATCAACATCATAGTGGAAAAATG
>APFE030539186.1:32414-112832 GCA_000404065.3 Pinus taeda | reverse complement strand
CTGAAGATTCCACATGGGAGGACAATAATTTTATACAAAAGCATCAAGAACTACTCAAGCATTGAGGACAACACTTTTTGAATGAGAGGGGCATGTTAGGCCCCTATACTACTAGTGTAACCCTTATTGTTATTAGTGCAACCCACTTATTATATTGATGTACCCATGGAGTGCCCATATTGTTACTATTGTGCCCCATAGAAGCCCATTATTGTTATTAATGTGCCCTTACATTATTATTGTTATGTAGGCTCTGATTATGTTATGACCCCTTAGACTCCTATATATAGAGAGGAGGTCTTTTCATTTGAATCATCCAAGAATTGTTCATTTATGTAATGTAAAGGAGGTTGCCCCCTCGAACAGGCTGAATTGTAAGGGGTTGATCTATCTTTTCTATCTTTTCTTGAGCTGGTTACATAACATATATATAAAAGTGATTCAGTACTTCCCAAATTTAGTGATTAAGGAAGAAATAGTAATATGGATTTTCAATGTAATTCAAGCAATATTTTTGAAACTTCAATGATAGTTGACTAGCAATCAAATACATTTTTTTTATCAAGAACAAAACCATGTAACAAGAACGTTACCAAACTACTAATGCTTAGAAATGCAATATATATTAATAATATATATATATATATAATATATATTCTATTGACAAATAAAAGAAATCAGTCCTATCCCACTTGCTTTCTTTCTAAAGAGGCTCCTGGCATAAGGTTTCGTGATTATATATGGGGTTGATACCATTATTATTCCAATTAATGGTCCTTGTCAAGTGCACCATAGATTTTTTTGTATAGTTTTATTCAACCTACCACTCCAAGATAAAAATTGGCATATTATATGTTAATGCTTCTTATACAAAATTTCTGGCCTTGCTATATTACATTGGTGATCACGTTTTGGTGCTTTTTGTTATGGTATTGTTGATGGTGCTAGACCTGCCAACATGTCAACGGATCTCCACAGTTAGAAGTCCCAACTAGACCTCAGATTGTTTAGTGTAGGAGTCCTAGCAGTGGGTCGTACAATATCATCTTGACCACGGTTGCACGTAGAGGAAAGTGAGATGTCCTTTTTGGTAGAAAGGGTGTGACATGCGCAACAAGCCAAGGAAGGTGCATGAATGGCTCTAACACGCTAAAGGTGGAATGATTGTGCCCCTTAGAAACCTATGTAAACACGTAGCTTGGATGTTTTAATATGCTCTTTTCCCTGCTTGGTTGTCTGTAACTCCTTAGTCCTTCACTCATTCTCTGCTATCAATAAGAGAACACTTCAGCTAGTGGCTTAACATATGCTCTGGTAGCATCGACCAATGTTGTTGGATGCTTATGCACATATGATATGACCACTCATTCCTCAAACTATGCAGGATATGTGTGGACATTTGGAGTAGACACTTTGCGCGATTGCACAACTCTATGTTGTGACTTGTCAATGATATGTTGTGCATCCCTTCTTCCAGATTGTCTCCAAGGATCTTAGTGTCTCCTTGGTCACTTAGGACTTGTTTTTCTTCTGGATCTGGTGAAGTCAACGGGTCGAGCTATTGGTAGTAAGGCATGAGGTCAATGTCTTGGTCTAACTCTAGTTGCTCCATCTCTGTTTCCATTTGCTCAGGTACTTGTTCAATCTCTTGAGAAAAGTCATTCTACTATGACTACTCACTGTGCCTGCTTTGTGCTAGCTACTCTGATGAGTGTACTACTTGTATGGAAACAACTTAATCAATATGTGCATATTCCATCCACTGTTGTGTCTATCCCTATTGCAGTTCCCTCTCTTGTCTACGCAACTCGTGTTCTTTTCCCGACTCTTGAGAAATCAATATTTTTACCATTAGATAGAGGTTCCCTTTACCACAAATGGATGATATGATGGACTGCTTGAGTGGAGCAACATATTTTTCAAAATTTGATTTTAAAAGCGGTTATCATCATATATGGATTCGAGAAGGAGATGAGTGGAAGACTGCTTTCAAGATCAATGAGGGCCTGTATGAATGGCTCGTCATGCCATTTGGATTGAGAAATGCACCCAGCACATTCATGCGCTTAATGAAGGAGATGCTAAAAGAATATATCGGGAAGTTTGTTATTCTGTATTTGGATGATGTCCTTATTATCAGTGAGACTAGGGAAGAACATTTCCGACACGTCAGATTTGTCTTAGAAAAATTATAGCAGAATAAATTGTTGTTGAATTTGAAGAAATGTACATTTTGTGAGAAGAAAATGTTGAAGCTATAGTTAGTTTTCCGTCTCCAAAAATTTTATTTGAAGTATGGAGTTTTCATGGGCCAGCAAGTTTCTACCAGAAGTTTATAAAAGATTTGAGTGGGATTCGTGCACCCATGGTGGACACCATAAAAATATAAAATCAACATTTTCATTGGACTGAGTCACCTAAAAAGACATTTGAGCTGCTGAAAAAGAAGATCATGGAAAGACCCATTTTGAGCTTACCAGATTTCAACAAACTTTTTCTAGCTCGTTGCGATACCAGCGGGACAACCATTAGAGAGGTACTGAGTCAAGAGGATAAATTGGTGTCCTATTTAAATGAGAAATTTAATTAGAGTAGACAGAAATATACATCCTATGACGAGGAATTCTATGCAATAGTACAAGTGCTAAAACATTGGAGACACTACTTGCTAGGAAATGAATTTCTTCGGTTTTCAGACAATTCTGCTTTGCAATATGTCATGCAACAACATAAGTTGAATCATAAACATGCAAAGTGGGTGGAATATCTTCAGAGTTTCACATTTGCATTGAAACACATTAGTGAACAAGCCAACAAAGTGGCAGATGTGTTAAGTAGACGATGTTTGATTTTATAGGAAAGTAGAGTGCAGGTGTTGGGCTTTAAACATCTCAAAGATCTATATGAGACAGATGCAGATATTCGAGAAGCATATGAAGCTTTCCTGAATCCGCTGTTGAGAGACAATAATTTGTGGTTAGATTATAACATACAACAAGGATTCCTATTCAAGGGAGGACAATTGTGTATTCTAGAATGTTCAATGAGGGAGAACTTAATTTAGGAAAAACATAATGGTGGTCTAGCTAGAAATTTTTGCGTAGACAAGACTTTGGACCAGGTAAGTCATTTCTATTATTGGCCAAAGATATGGTGAGATGTACAACGATATGTGGCTAGATGTAAGATGTGTCAGTTGTTAAAAGGACACAGTCAAAATATAGGACTGTATATGCCCGTACCTATTCCAGATAGGCCATGGGACTTAGTTAGTTTAGATATTGTTTTGGGTTTACCGAGGACACAAAAAGGATATGATTCGATCATGGTAGTATTGGATCACTTTAGTAAGATGACACATTTTATTCCTTGTAAAAAGACTAAAGATGCCACGCATGTAGCCCATTCATTCTTCACAAAAATTGTCAGACTGTATGGCTTAGCAAAGTCTATTATTTTTGATAGGGACGTGAAGTTTAAGGGCAATTTTTTGTGGACATTGTGGAAGAAGTTAAATACTAAAATGAAATTCAGCTTAGCTTATCATCCAAAGACCGACAGGAAAATTGAGGTAGTAAACCGAAGTCTGGGAAATCTTCTACATGGTCTAGTTGGAGAGAATTCTAACTGTGGGATCGTGTATTCACGCAAGTGGTGTTCGCTTATAATGATTCACCCAATAGGAGTACAGGCAAAAGCCCTTTCCAAATCCTATATGGCATGCACCCTCGCGGAGTGCACAAGTTGCGAGATCTGGGTTAGTTGGAATGGAGGAGTGTTGACGGAGAAGATTTCGCCAAAATGATTAATGATCTTCATGAAGAGGTGAAAAATAAAATTGCAGAAGAACACCGAAAGACATAAGCAAAAGGTAGATTTAAAGCAACGGGAAGTACAATTTAATGTAGGAGACTCCTAGTACTCGCACACCTATGAAAAAGGAGGTTTCATAGGGGAGAATATAACAAGCTCAAACTGAAAAAGATAGGGCCTTGCTAGATACTATGGAAATTCTTTGCCAACAATATTAACTGCAATTACCCTATAGTATTGGGATCTCACCCATTTTCAATGTAGCAGACCTATACCCTTATATTTCTACCAATACAGAGGACAGTTCAACAGGACACACACGAGACACCCAAGGAGACGGAGAGACATAGACATGGATCAAACAAATGCCCCCAGCCAAGCCTTTGGAGATTGACCAAATATTGGATACTCAGGTAGCTAGGCGTACATGATGAAAGGAGTACTTGTAGTACTTGGTTAAGTGGAAGGACCGTCGAATTGAGGACAGGTCCTGGTTGGACACTGGATAGATTCAACACGCTGGGTATTCTATTGAAGAGCTCATAGATAGCAGCCGTGAGTTTCATTCACTCTGAGAGCCTGATGCAAGAGCATCCAATTAGGGAGGCAACAACTAGACATGCTGTTTTAAGGATCTTTTTTAATTTACTTTTTTCAGTTTACTTTTATTGTTATTTCTTTTCAAGAAGGTTGTCAAAGCCAATGTTGTTACCTTTTATTTTTGAAAGGAAATAGATTAGGGAATACTCTTAAATAGATTAATATTTGAATAACAGAAAAATGGAATGTAACTGTAAATTGTAACTGTAGGTATTTTCTCAACTGAATGAGGCTACCAGCAACTTAAATACACAATCAAAAGATGAAACAAGGGTTGCTACCAAAAAGGAGAATAGACCCTAGAGAATGTAAACTCTGATAGAATATTTTAAAACAGTAAAGAGAAGCATTGTTTAGAAAATTTTCTATGAAATCACATGAATAATCTTTTGTGGATGCGTTTCGAACCAACTAGTGTGGTTCATCGTCACGACAAGTTGTTATTTTTTGTATGACTATAATCTAGTACTGTGGACAAAATTAACTACATGATTGAGGGACTGTTAACAAGACTGTGCATCACATCATGGAACTAAACACTGTAAAAAAATGCATTCAGCCAGAGATAACATCCTGTAACCCAACACAGGTTTAGAGAATAAGGCATAGTGCCTTCCAAAAAAAATATAAAAATGCCAAACAGTCCTCAGGTATTTCATTACAAACCAAGAAAGGTTCTTGTGACCCAAGAACAACCTAACAAATAGAGACGGGACCATGCTCAACAACTAGAGCTAAACTGCACAGAATCGCATTCAAGTTCTCAACTAAGATCTCAGCAGAGCCAGAGACACCAATGACGAATTGACAACCTAGAACTTTTGACGGACAGAGAGAACTGAGGACCAATAAAAATGAGACTACGTCTCTATAGAACCAACCTATAGAACTGTACAATTTAAACAGGAAGGACCCTACGTGGTTTAAGTGTAGGCCAGAATGAAAGAGTGAAGAAATAGAAACCGTCAAGGACCAAACCCTTTCCATCACCATGGAGGAGCGAATCACCTGCACAGTCAAGAAACAACGATTAGAGAGGCATCATAACCAGTTATATGGAGAATAAACTGAGAGAATGGTAAAGAAGAGTACCCTGAAAGTTACCTCATGTGGAGAGCAGGTTCCATAGTGGAACCCATAACCGACAACGTTCAAGCCATGACCACAGAGCCACAAAACCCCAGTTGTTCACAAGGAGCGGGATTGCTAGCAGGAGAAGAGAAAAGAGGGAGCCTGAAATTGGAACAGAGAGGTTACCTTAGGTGAGAGCCAAACTATCACTAGGGAAGTCGAGCTGAGGACCTTACAAGAATACGCACCATGGACATAGTCAAACGTAGCAGAGACAAACCAGAAATGAAGTAAGACAACTAAAATTACAGAGAAATCACCGCATACCCAGGACGGTCATAAAGCCCAACATTGTTTCGAGAAACCACACAAGAAGAAACTAGTAAATTCATCGGAACAACATCCTAATATTACCGAGTAACATAGAGCCAAAGCCGAGACCAAAACCAACAGACAGTGGGAGGCACAGAGTCATTACCATCAGGCGGAAGGAACCAGGTAAGGGCATGGAGGAGAAGAGAAAAACCAGTAGCAACAATGACCAAATTACAACCAAAGACCCGCGCCATAGAACCATAGCATGGTGACCAAGACCACCTCAAGAAGGTGGCAAAGTTAATGCACCATTAAAGCCTCATGAAAGTCCCAGTTGCATACGAGTGCGGGAAGGGATCACGTGGGCTAGTTGCCACGAAGGTGTCCACCTCAACTCTTGGGGTGAGTCATCAGACTATGCCATTATCTTGACTGATAATTTTCTCTCTAACCATGTCCATATAATTCATACAAAAAAACATGTATTCCTTCACTAATCATCACCTCCAACAATAGGTTGACTAACCCTTTCATCTTTACCGACTTCCCAATTTTATTCTTTTTTTTGTTTTACATACACAAAACAATTACCCAATATACCAGTAAGAAATACAAATAAAATGAAAACATGGAAAATAACATATACAATCAATCTATTGTGATATTATAACACTAGACAGGCTGGAATAATCACAAAAGTAGGCCTAAATTATAAATTTGTTTATGCAATCTAAACCCAACTCATCATCTTACAACGCTTAGATATATAAAATAAAATAGTGTGTTAAAAACAAATTTCCACATGAACAACATAATTATAGTTAGTACTCTAAATTCTGCTAAAATAAACTTGGGAAAGTCACTTTGCCACCCAACCATGAACCATCACCACTATTCACTCGAAACTAGATGTCATTGTCTTGGAATCAACAATCTCTTATGATTCCAATCAAGATGTTTTATGTCTTATTCCTCTAGTAGATTTTTCGTTAGGGAACATCTAGCTCTATAGGGCCTTCCAACCCTTGTTTCTATACTTCGAAAAAGATATCCTTCCCATTTTTTAATGCTCGTCTTTTTCTGTAGTGGTGCTTTATTCACCCTTAGTGAGTGGTTAGTGATTTAATAGATTTTTTTCTTCTATCCTATTAAATCTTATTAAGCAATCCTTTGGTATTTTAAAAGTAATTTTGGGGAAATCTGTCTTAATTTTATCAATCCAAATTGGTTCCGGATTATGACAATAATCTCTTAATAACCATGTGTTTATTTCCCAAAAATTTTCATTTTCATTTTCTATTTATATAATTTATTTATTACATCATTGTATTTTATTTCCATGTGAGTTCACTATGGCTTTCTAACCATCACAACTAAAATAAAAATATTTACATCGAAACAGGTAGATCTGAAGTTACACTAGATCTCGGTTGGTATCTTATTAACCAATGTGATCCATAAATTTATTGACATATTGCAAGCGTGCAGACAACCATTGCAAGGTATATAAATAAATTACAATGAAATAAATTATTGCACGCATAAAATCTTAATACTATGGTTAAGACTAGAAAGGAGATGGAAACTTCTGTTCTCTCCTATAATTTATATTCAAGAGAAGCACGATATGTTCCATTTTGTTTAAATGAAATGTATATTCAAGAGAAATGCAATATGTTCTGTTTTGTTTAAATTGTTGAAACGTACTTTCAACTGCAGCGTTGTTTTTGAAAACCACCAAAGTTTCCTGCACTGCTTTTGCTGAGCTATGGTATTTCTTCGAAGGGCAGTGATAACGGTCATCAATTGACACGTGAATGAGCATTGTTGACAAAATGTTTTTCCTCAGAACGTAAAGTTCAGCAGAAAAGGGCTTGCGATATGGTTCGACAATCATCTGATTGATATCAACGCTGACAACCGTTCGATTGAGATCAGGATTTGATGAACATACCTGCACCATGACTTGACGTGAAGTAAATTTTGTTTGAATGCCAGCTTTGTCATAAAAGAAATCAATGAAATTCAATGTGATTCGTAGAATGTTGGTAAAAGTCTTTAATTTTATTTTTATTTTTAACTCACGGGAGTATAGCATAGAAGTATGTATTGTTATGTTTTTTTTTTCTTCGTTGAATATGTAATGGTATTCCCTGTTTTATGATGATGCGTAATGTAATACACAACAACACGTGAGTAAGGTAGATAGATTTTCTTTTTGTAATGGAATATGCAGTAGCATAAATTTAAGAAAGTTTTACACAACATTGTAAAATTTTCAGGAGAGACAGAGTAAATTTTTTGTGGAACTGAAGCATTCTTGGAGAATCCCTCTGTGAGAGGAAGGAATTTGTAATAGCTATTGTTTTTATTAATGAATACAAAGTTTTCTTTGTGCTTGTTTAAAACTTTGTTCTCCCAAACAATTTTTTGCTTCCCTGTGTTAAGATCCTGTGTTAAAAACAAAGCATTATTCTCTGTTAATTTTTTGTTTTCAATTATCAGAAATTCCCAACATGTTATTAGAGCTTGTCCAGGCTCTTTGAAGGTGTCAAAGAAGTTGAAGGAAGGATTTCTTGTTGCAGCAGCTTCTCCAGCAGAGTGAAGACTTAGTCAAGAAAAAAATTCAAGGTATTTCTCAAGTTAGTTTTTGTGTTACTATTGAGGACAATCAGTTATTTTAAATACACAGTCAAGTATTTCAAAGCATAGCTAAGAGTGCAAGAATGGCTGGAGCCAGCACTAGCATGGGTATCTTTATTACTCAGCTCCCACAATTTAATGGGAAAAACTATGACTATTGGGCAATAACTATTGGAGCTTTGCTTGCTTCCCAAGACTTATGGGAATTTGTTGAGGATGGTTTTGAAGAAACAACAGATGAAGATGAACTTAATAGCTTAACTCAGATAGAGAAAGAACTGTTGAAGAGAAATAAGAAGAAGGATTCTAAAGCCCTCTACTTTTTGTATCAAACAGTGCATGAGAGTGTGTTTCCAAGGATAGCAGCAGCCAAGAGATCCAAAGAAGCATGGGAAACTCTCAAGATAGCCTATCAAGGCATGGAGAAAGTGAAGCTAGCAAAGCTACAGTTGCTGAGGAGAGATTTTGAGAATCTTTGCATAAAGGAGTGAGATAATATTGATTCATTCCTCACACATGTGATTGATCTGGCCACACAGATAAGGTCTCATGGAAAGATTCTTGAAGAAATGAGGATTATGGAGAAACTGTTGAGGATCCTACCCTCAAGGTTGGATGTGATTGTCACCACCATAGAAGAGACAAATGATCTCACAAACTTCTCAGTTGATGAACTACATGCATCACTGGTAACAGATGAGAAGAGATTGAATAGAAATGAAAACTCATATCTAGAGCATGCCTTTAAGAGTTAGATGTTCTTTGGAAGAGGAAGAGGTCAAGGCAGAGGAAACAAGAGAGGAAGAGGCAGAAGCCAAAACAGAGGTGGAAGAAACAGTCCAGCAAATGCTCAAGGAAGAGGTAGCAATCCAAATTAGAACCAAGGCCAAGGCAATAGCCAACAAAGTGGACAACATCATGCTCAAGGACAAAGGTATGATAAATCCAATCTCTAATGTCACTATTGTAAAAAATATGGGCATTATGCAAATGAATGTAGGAAGAAGCAACATGGTATGAGTAATAGAACTAGTGCAAATTTCACTAGAGAAAATATCAGCCAAGATAATTTGTTTTTCGCATATGATATGGTTGAAGCAAAGAGTGAAGATGTATGGTTTCTAGACTCCGGTTGCAGTAACCGTATGACAGGAAACATAGCCCTGTTTTCTATGTTAGATCAGAATGTGAAGTCACAAGTCACACTCGGGACTGATAATAAAGTTTATGTTATGGGAAAATGAGAAGTAAATGTTTTAACAAGGAAAGGTGAAAAGAAAACCATAGTAGATATTTATTATGTTCATGGAATGAAATGTAACCTCTTAAGTATTTTATAGCTTACTCAAAAAGGGTACAATGTTTTCTTTGTGAATGATGTATGCACCATCATGGATAAAGCACCCAACAAATGATGTATTTCTGAAGTGAAGATGACAAGGAACATGATGTTCCCTCTCAGAATGAAAGCAGATTTGAAAAATGGAGAAGAAATAGTAGTAGTGACCCAAGAGGCTTTCCAAAGCGAACCAAAAGATGAAAATTTGTTGTGGCACTTGAGATTTGGACATCTCAACTTTGGAGGTATTAACTTGTTGAATAGAAAATGAATGGTAAGAGGATTACCATTGATAGAAAAACTAGACAACCTTTGTGAAGGTTGTATTTTAGGGAAACAACACAGAGAAAGTTTTCCATCAGGGAAAAGCATAAGGGAAAATGCACCCTTAGAGATTCTCCACTTAGATTTATGTGAGCTGATGCAAATTCCATCGGATGCAGGTAGCCACTATATACTAACATTTATTGATGATTTTACTAGAAAAACTTGGGTTTATTTCCTAAAGAACAAAAGTGAAGTGTTTGAAAGATTTTTCAATTTCAAAGCACTTGTAGAAAACCAAAGTGGGCTGCATATCAAAGTTCTAAGAACTGATAGAGGAGGTGAGTATATCTCCAAAGAATTTCTACGTTTTTGTAAAGAAAATGGAATTCATAAGAAGTTTACCACTAGGTACGCTCCACAACAAAATGAAGTTGCTGAAAGGAAGAATAGGACAATTATGGATATGGCAAGGAGTATGTTAAAGGCAAAGCATTTGTCAAATGATTATTGGGCTGAATTTGTACACTGTGCAATATACATTTTGAATACATGCCCTACAAAAGCAGTCATGAATAGAGTGCTAGAAGAAGCATGGAGTGGGACAAAGCAAGGAGTCACCCTCATGAAAGTTTTTGGATGTGTGGCTTATGCACACATTCCAGATCAACTAAGGAAGAAGTTGGACAACAAAGGGGAGAAATGTGTTTTCATTGGATATAGTGAGGAATCAAAAGCTTATAGATTGTATAACCCATCCACCAAGAAGCTTATTGTGATTAGAGATGTGCAGTTCATTGAGAAGGAAGCTTGGGATGGAAGCATAGATAAAACAATGAATGTTAAAAACTCTTTGTCACATGATGAAGATTATGACGAGATGGTTGAAATACATCCCCAAATAGCAGCATCAACACAAGGGCAGCAAGAGACACACTTGAGAAGAAGCAAAACTGCTTCTCCAAGCACATCACAAGGAGGAAATTCAAGTGCTTCTTCAAGCACTTGTACACCAAATGAAAGAGGTAAGAAATTTAGAAATTTAAGTGACATTTATGAACAAGAGGCAACAAATGAAGCTATGAACTCTTTGTTTGCTTTATATTGTCATGTTGATGACTCTGTTCATTTCGAAGAAACAATTAAGGATAGGAAATGGATAGAAGCTATGGATGAGGAGATCAATGCCATAAAAAGAAACAAGACATGGGATTTAGTTGAACTACCAAAAGGAAAGGAAGTCAATGGAATTAAATGGGTCTACAAGACCAAGAGTAATGCTGAAGGCAAAATAAAAAGACACAAGGCAAGTCTCGTTGTCAAAGGATATAAGCAGGAGTATGGGAGAGACTATGAAGAAACTTTTGCACCGGTCACCAGAATGGAAACTATGAGAGCAGTGTTGTCCATAGCAGCACAAAACAAGTGGAAAGTTTACCAAATGGACGTGAAGTCAGCATTCCTAAATGGAGTGTTAATGGAAGAGGTTTAAATTGAACAACCTCTAGGCTATGAAAAGAAAGGCCAAGAGCACAAAGTGTGCAAATTGAAGAAAGCTCTTTATGGGATGAAGCAAGCACCAAAAGCGTGGTATAGTATGATAGATTCCTATCTACTGAAAAATGGATTTGAAAAGTGTGAGGGAGAACTTTCCCTCTACATCAAAGAAAAGGATGGTAAAATACTAATTGTTTTTTTTTCCTCTGCAAATACTAACTTCTATTAACTGAAACACAAAATATTTTTACATAAGAGCGAGGCATTTCTACACTCGACAAAAAAGTGCTGCTCCATTACATACATAAGCTGGGGAAAGCCATTACAGAGTCCCTGATACCAGAAAGCATACATAGAGAGGAACATACGTCGGCAAGAAGAGAAACTGAGTTTGTCTAAAAACACAAAAGACCATGTAGCTCAGCGAACACAGAGTGATCAAAATCCCATCTGGGAGCTACAGACCAGTAAGACAAATACATAAAAGAGTCAAACATAATTCTGAGATTTAAATAAAAACAAGAGAGACTGTCCCAGGAGTTGCTACTTCTCTTGTGCCGGGTCGTTATTTTTCTTCTCGTCTCGGGCAGTGTCACCATCCTTAAGCCCCTCATTGCCACTCAAGTCGCTGTCACGAATGGTAATGGCCTGTTCCGCGTCACCATGAATTTTATCCTCAGCCACAGGAACAGTGTCATCCAGAGGAGGGAGATTTCTGAGAAGAGCCTTTTGTTCAGCCTTTTCTTGGACCCAATTATCCTTGCTGTCGTTGTCGGAGGAATTGTCACTACTGGGAGAGGGCTCATGAGCGATGCAAGTCAGGGGGGTGACAAGATTTTCCTCCGAGAGAGAATGAGGGTGATGTGGGCAGTTACCAGGGATCTGTGCAGGTTACTCTGGAACTTAAAGTGCGTTGTTTGAAAAGCACTATTGGGCCTAGGTTTCCTACCAGAGCTAGCAGACGGCCTAGCTTCCTGAGCGGGAGAGGGGCTGAGCAGTTCTACTGTAGTTTCGAGGGAAAAACTAGCTGGAGAATGCAAACGGGTGTCTCGGCGTCCCCCAGAACACTGCATTTTACCAGAGCGAACCATTATGCCAGAACAAAGGAAGTTATGTGAAGGATTATACGTAGCATGACCAACATAACGAAGACAATTAAGGCCAAAGGTATGCTTAACCAGGCTATCAACTAACAGGAGCAAGGTGACGACCAACAGCTCCACGCTAACGACCAAGAAAACCGCGAAGATAACCAACATAAACAAAGTGCAGAAATTCAGAACAGGAAAAGGATTACCCTTGAGAGAAATGTCTGTGAGCTTGCAGCGATGCCCTGGAATTACGCCATCAATCTCTGCTTCTGTCAACCAAACCAAATTGCCGCGCCTCAGAGCACAGAATAGGGTGAGAAAGCCGTGGATCGCCATGGTTATAACTGGGAAAATGTTGCATCGAACGATGCAGTGCATAAATGCCGATCCCCTTCCCGATATAAACTTAAATGCAAACTTCGTCTCGTATGTTTTAACCTCCCGGGAAGCCACGCTGCCCTGCAGCTGGCGGTACTGGGCGTTAATTGCTTGCATGGAGAGTTGTGTGATCATGTCTGCCACCCGGATCCGAGAGTAAAATACTAATTGTTGTGTTATATGTTGATGACGTTATTTTCACAGGTAATGATGATTATCTTATTGAAAATTTCAAAACAGTGATGAAAGAAGAATTTGAAATGACTCACATGGGTTTGCTGAGATATTTCTTAGGAATAGAAGTAGAACAAAATGGAAATAGGATTTTTATCTCACAAGCAAAATATGTTAATGAAGTATTGGAAATATTTAATATGCAGGAGAGAAAAGAAGCAATCACTCCCACAGTGATGGGATTAAAACTCAGCAAAGATGACAACAGCAAGGATTTTGATTCTAGTTTATACAAGAGCATAGTTGGCAGCCTCATGTATTTCACTGCAAGTAGGCCGGATATAATGCATGCTGTTAGCTTGATTTCCAGATTCATGGAGAGGTCAAAAGAAACACATTGGCACGCAGCAAAAAGGATTTTGAGGTATGTTAAAGGTACTAAAAGGTTTGACCTTTTATATACTGTTTCAGAATGTTCAGATTTAATTAGATACACTGATAGTGATTGGGCTAGAAGTGTAGATGATCGGAAAAGCACATCCAGTTATGTTTTTCACATGGGTTCAAAGCCATTTCATGGGCTTTTAAAAAACAGTTTATTGTAGCATTGTCTACAGCAGAGGCAGAATATGTGGCAGCTACAGCAGCAACATGTCAAGCAATTTGGATGACAAGGATGTTAAGAAGCTTATGCCAAGAGCAAGCAAAAGGAACTGTGATTTTTTGTGACAATAGTTCAGCTATTGCATTATCCAAGAATTTTGTGTTTCATAAGAGAACAAAACATATTGAGACAAAGTTTCATTACATCAGGGAATTGGTAAACAATGGAGAAATTGTTTTAAAACACTGAAGAACTCAGGAGTAGGTTGCAGATATTCTCACTAAACCATTGGGATAGAAAAGTTTTGAGTTTTTGAGGAAATGTCGGTATGACTGATAACCTAGCAGTTGAAAATTAAAGGGGAGTGTTGAAATGTACTTTCAACTGCAGCATTGTTTTTGAAAACCGCCAAAGTTTCCCACACCGCTTTTGGCGAGATGTGGTATTTCTTTGGAGGGTAGCAATAACAATCATCAACTGAAACGTGGATGAGCAGTTTTGACAAAACGATTTTCAAAGTTCAGCAGAAAACAACTTGCGATATGGTTCGACAACCATCTAATTGATATCAACGCTGACAACCGTTCGACTGAAATCAGGATTTGATGAACAGACATGCACCATGACTTGACGTGAAATAAATTTTGTTGATTGCCAACTTTGTCAAAAAGAAATGAATGAAATTCAATGTGATTCCTAGAATGTTGGTAAAAGTATTTAATTTTTTTTTTAAAATTCACCGGGAGTAAGGCATAGAAGTATGCATTGTTATGTTTTTTTTGTTGTTCCTTGAATATGTAATGGTATGCCGTGTTTTATGATGATGTGTAATACAATACGCAGCAGGGCGTAATTAAGGTAGACATAGTTTTTTTGTAATGGAATATGCAGCAATATGAATGTGAGAAAGTTTTATACAAAAAAATTTGAGGATAAACAGAGTATATTTTTTGTGGAACTGAAGCATTCTTGGAGAATGCCTCTATGAGAGGAAAGAATTTGTAACAGCTGTTGTTTTTATTAATAATACAAAATTTTCTTTGTGTCTGTTTAAAACTCTGTTCTCCCAAACAATTTTTTGTTTCCCTACGTCATTATTCTCTGTTAATTCTTTGTTTTGGAATTATCAAAAATTACCAACATAAATAAAATGTATATTCAATAGAAACGCAATATGTTCCGTTTTGTTTCATTTTTAACGTTCTTGATACACTCTAATTTTCTCAATTTAATTAAAACAATTTTTTTAGTCGCTGATAATATTTACAAAACAAGATTTCACTCAGAATTTAAAGCATTAATAAACATAAATGTTAAAAATAAATTTGTACTTTTACAAATTTATAGATAACATTTAGATTGAAGGCAAGAAATATCTATTTCGGTATGCAAATCAAAAAAATATATATCTTAAGAAGTACAGTTGCGTCCGCGATCTCGGTCCAAACTCGGTCCGCTACAAATTTAATTCGAAAGATCTATAATAAAATATAGCCGTTGTTAGCTTAAAGATAAGCATATATTAAGTTGCATGCTGGGGATTCAGAAAGCAAATCTTGGTAAAAGCTATTCATCCAGAATCCGCTCTCATTCCTGAACAGAGTTTTTGGGTATCGGTAAGATGCACGTTAGAATCGTCTCCGTCAATTTATCATTCCATGCCTTAAACTTTTTTATAGTATAGCTTAGACTTTTAATTCTAATACAGAATTTCATCGTTACGCAGGACACGCAGTTTTTAATTTGACGAGGCTGTGCAAGCAGTGCCGCTTGAGTATAAGGTACATTTTAAAACAGAGGACTAAGGAAAAGTAGAACGTATCAGGATGCCTTCACGATGGAACTTTCCCATGCATTCCAGTGAAAGAGAACGGCTGTTGGAGAGGGGTTTAATGATGACCGTCGTGCTCGGTTCAATGGGCGGTGTTTTACTGGCAATAGTCGTTGTCGATTTGCGGAGATACGGCCGTGTTGATAAGTTTATGTTGGCTTTAACTGCCTCTCTGATATTCCTTTTTAGCATGATGGTGAGGGCAATACTTAGCTATGTCACCTCTCTTGACTTCCGTTCTTGAAGACCAGTCTATGATACGCAGCCGAAGCCGTGGTTTACAATGTTCATTATCACATTACATGTTTTATTAGCTGCCATAGGATATCATGCCGGATGTACGGACGGTTGCTGAAAATTGTTTAACGCAGCTCAGTATTTATCTTTACGTTATTATGTAAGACGTTAAGTTTCATATTATTAATCCTCTCTTTATGTCAATGTGAAAAAGGTTTCATCCCATTCATGTACTCTGGAAACTTCAAGTAATTAAGAATTTCTTATGTACACTGAAATTTTCTTGTAATTAAGAATCATTATCATTGCATCCATGTGTAATGTATTATGCAGTTTCCATATAATTCGCCAGATTTGGAAACTTAGCTCGTGCTCTGTTATTAGGGATCAATGACTTTCGTGATAGGTATATTGTAATCAGTGTCTCGCTAATCTTTGGTTTTTCCTTTGTGTTAAGTTAAGCGAGGATCGCAAGAAACATTACTGTTATGCTAGCTATATTGTATCAACAAGTCCTGAGGTGGGACCGACGTACTCATTAATTAAACTATTATGCTCTGAAATCGTATTATGTAAGCGATAATTTGCATTCTATGCTCTTAGTACGATAATGGCATAAAACTCTGGTTTAAATTTTTGGATAACTGTTGTTATCTTTTGATAATAGTGTCTATATTTTTGTATAACTGTGGTTATCTTTTGATAATGTAAGGATCATCTCGCCTTTTTATGGACTTTACTCTCCCACCAAGTGTAGCAGAAGATCTTTGGAATTCGAGTTCATGGCAGTGATTAGCTGCTGACAGATATATGGAAGTCATGTGTCTTGTTTCTTGATTGATTAAGTATATCTCATCATTTGCAACAAGGACTAGGGACAAAAGTATGAAGTACCATTGAGAGTTCCATGATGTCACATAGATTTTCACAATGAATACGTTCACCAGGCACATCTTACATTATTGGTTTGAAAAATTATGGTCAAACAAAGCATTAAAAATAAACACGTTACCTCCTTTGGAATCTCTCTCGGAGTATGACAAACAAAAGGAAAATAGTTAAACGTTAAATTGTCGTGCTTGATGAAATCGAAAGCATCATTTAGTCCAAAAGCAGAGATAGAGATCCCTTTATCAATTGAAAGAACGATTTCAATAAAGGCTTATTATCAAGATCGCTGATATGTTTTAATTTATGAAGTAAATGTTGTATCCTTAATCTAACGAGTCACATTCACGAAACTGGCTCTAGTTTTGTAAATATATCAGTTTTATAAAATTGAAAATTTGCATTTAATGATTTCATTATATTTATTATATCATTATAAAATTTTATTATATTTACATGTTCATCTTATTATTCTATTTTCTATATAATTTGTTATTTGTTTAGATAAAGATCCATTTTAATGAGGGATTAGCGATGGTTTGTAATCATCATTTTAAATATAATTTTTATATCGAGAGATTTAATTTCTTTTAGCTTTTGAGAAATGAGGCTAATATATATTTATATTAGTTTCATATATGTATAATGTAATTTTTCATTGTTTAAATCACTTTTTTGAAGACATAAATAGATTCAAGGCCTCTAACATATTTAGGGACATTTCTATTATATAGAATACATAGTTTAAGTTTGTAATTCCAAACAAACATTTATTGGATTTTAAGAAAAAATTAGTTAAAAAGAGACTATGAAAAAGGCTAGAATGTAAAATTATGGAACTCATTAGGAATTAAGTTTTTGCACTTGCTTTATATAATATATTCATTACTTTTTTTACCTATATATTTTTTAAACACTAAAATTAAATATTGGAATATTATTATTTACTAACATTAATTTTTTATTACTAATAGAACTTTTTATAAAGCAACATTTAAATTTTTATATTAAAAACTAAATGAAATACAAAATACTAATATGATAAAGTTATTAATATTAATTATTAATTATTTTTGATAATTAACATATTTTATTATATTTATGGTTAAAATAATTTTAATGTTCAAGTCATAACACATTTAGCCCCTGTCAAATTTTATTGGTTGGTATCTCAAGCTTTCTTAGAGAGATAATCTCTGGTTTCAGTGATTATCTAGTTGCCTTTGGTTTTCTATGATTAACCTAGGTTATTATTATTGAAACGAGGGAAAATCTGCACGGAAGTGATTTTTCAAGTAAGTTGGAATGGTGTAGAAAGCTAATTGCTCTGTTCTCTTTTCATATTTAGCTCCATATGCCTTCCTTAATTCAATCTCTCGGAAAACAATTATGACTCTTGAAAGCCAAGCTCATGGACAAACTCTTATTCTCGTCTTTGGTGATTTCTAGCTATATTAACTTCAACCTCATAATTACAATTATATTAACCTCAACGTCATAATTACAATTATGATTACAATTTCCCTCGCTAGCTTCATAATTACAATCTCCCTTTGGCATATACGATTTCCCGTAGCCTCATTAGAATGTACCATGCAAACATTGAAGATATACTAGTGGGATAATTTGGAATTCCTTGTTTCGTTACTTGCTAATGGGGTTGTAGCTTACCTTAGCTGTTAAGTCAAAACCTTCAAACATGTGTTCTAGATGCAAATATCTTGCCCCCTAAAGTAGTCGAAGAATGATTGCTAGAGGTAGTAAAATCGTTTCCAAGTACACTTGCCATACCCAAACACACCAATAAATGGCTTGCCATACCCAAACGCACCAATAAATGGCTGAAGGCCACACATATGGTGAAGGCCACACATATGGTGGGAGGGTAGTAGAGGATTTCTGCAATCAATTCTCAGCTAGTACAAATGGTGAAATTAGAAACAACTGACAAAATAAAATGGAATGTTTCTAAAAGGGGTATACGTCGAGTTTGAAGGTGGAATGTTTCTAAAATGGGTATAAGTGGAGTTTGAAGGTGTTATCCTTAATGATGGATACTATACAAGAAAAAAATATTAAAATTTTCAAGCTAAAAGAGTTATATTGGCACATAAAGCCTTCATCACTGGGATAATAAAAGCCTTCATCACTGGGATAATAGAGGAGGGAAAGGGCTAGAATTGGGATATCATAGGTTACATGTGAGTGGAAAAAAAAACTGACACTTTTTGTAGTTATTTTTAACATGAAGATTACTATGTGTATATGTATACAGAATCAAAGAGATTTTCAACATTTAGTTTATTATGTATAATTACTTAAATAATTAAGTTAACGATAAGGTAGAATGACTAGGATCATATCATAAATTTAAAGGGATCTCATCAAATACCATTTTTCTAGATGGGTTAACAAAAAAGTCCAATGATATTGATAAATAGAAGTACTTTTATAAACAAAAAGGAAAAAAAGTTGAAGGAAATTAGATTCGCATGCAATGGCACAGAAAATATGCCAAAAACCCCTAAGAGATTCCTCAAATTTAGGCATACTCGTTAGAGGTGATTCCCTAGTTGTTATATCTATAAAAGTATAATAGTGCCAACTAATATATGTAAAAAATGTCACCAAAATCAACTGAGCATAGTAGATAATGTTGTTGGCCCCAATGTGACCATGCATCACCTTTCATTAGAAAGGCTTCCCATGAAGCATGAAATAATAAGTAGATTTTTCATCCCTACCACAAGATGCTCAATTTTCTTTTGTTGTGTTGGAGAAGTTAATCTAACTCCCATATTCGAATACCTGTCCTAACTTTCTCTTCGTGTGGTACTAGTGAACAAGAAAAGACACTTTGAATTTATTTTATTAAGAATTAATCTTTAAGGCTATTGTTTACTTAAATGGATATTATGTGAAACTAAACTGGTGTGAATATAATATTGACACAACGCTAATGGAATCTATATGAAATTCAAAATTCTCTTTTATATTCAATGAAATCTAGCTACAGAAGTCAAGAGAGCCTTTATATTTTCTAAAGAAAATAACAACCTCACACAATCTCAATTATTGCTCTTGCAAAATTCACTAATATTATAGTAAAACAAAGCGAAAATAAATCCAATAAAATCACTGAAAAAGATCTCAAGAGAGAAACCAAGCAAGAACACCAATTACTCAAAATATCAAACTTGGGTTTGCAAAACAGGATATCACTAAAAAGTAATCAAAAGAAAGTTGGTAAATAAGAAGAAAAGTGCAAAACAAGTATCACAACTATAGTTCAATGAATTGCGAAAGAAAACCTAAATAATGATCTACAATGGTCAATTAAGGAAAAGATGAGAAAGGAATGGAAACCAAATAGAATTGCTTAAATATGATAATATGAATATATCTAAAACAACGAAACAAACCTCCTGAGTCCAAATTTACACACCACAATAGATCAAAATCAAGAAGACAACTAAAAGAAAACCAAATCAAGCAAAACTATTCAACGAAATGGTTTTAATGAGAAGTGACATCCACCGATGGTATTTACCAATTATATCTACCCATGGTATTGTAACTCAATAAGGTTATAAATAATGGGCCTCAATTTGTAAAAGGAGAGATTGGTCCATCATAATTTAGTTGTCACTATTTCCTTTATTTTAATATAAAAATTCTTTTTTTGTTTTATTTGTTTCTAGATATTCAAGTTTTTCGGACATTGGCGCACCCCACATCTTGATAAGTGCTATTGGATAAATTATTTGTTGGTAGCCATTATATCTCATCGTCAACCATGATGACATATCAAGTAAAGGATACAACAAAATTGCTTCTCACTTAGTTGCACAATGGGTTGTGGTGTTTAATTTTGTGTGAACCTCTCTTTTCAAAGATAATTCCCAACAAACCCTAGCGTTCTATGCCTGCATTTCACAACTTGGAGTCCTTCAAGACTAGAGATTTGCATGGGTAAAAAAACACATTTCCCTCTCTTATCAATTGTTTCCTCCAAAACTTACGGTCTTTATTAAGGACAAATCCATCTTCTTGGTGGGAAAAACAATCCACTTAAGAGTCACAAGATCATTCCACCTAACCCGCTCCCCATTCACCTTCATCAAAATGGTGCCTTTTGCTAAGGACAAGATGGGAAGGAAGTTTAGGTTATTAATATATGGGTGCATGGGTTAGATCAGTGGAGACATTGGGAAGTTATGAAGCATATGGTATCACCTTTGATTTTGTAAACGAGAACCTAGAAAAATGATCTCAGCTTCAGGGAAATGTTGAGTCTTTGAAGGCACATGATTTCAATGTTGTAGATGTCACTAGGTACCCAAATGTTGCTTTTGCGAGTCTCAACTTAGCCAATATTTTCAATCATCACAACCTCATTCCCATTAATTATTACATAAGTTGAATTTTCAAGTATGAAAAGAAGCACTCATTGGATAGTGGAAACAGATTCAAGGAAGATGAAATGCCTAATTTTAACGGGATCATTTATTCTAAGGCAAAGGCCATGTTTGAAGATCTCTTGAATAAATTTGAAAATGTGTGCACATTGCGAGTGAGGATATCATTTCTTCATATCTATCGAACCCTCGCAATTTCATTACTAAGATCTCCTTCTATGAAAATGATTTCAACACTCCTGATTCCATTACCATTCTCGATAGGATTCTACTAGTTTCGATAAAGATGGTGAAGAAAAACATAGCTGAAGTTTAGAATTTCACAAACCCTCGGGTTGTCTGTAATATCCCTCCGTGGATGAATTTATTTTTTATGGAACAATGCCAGTAGGCATGGTGTGCAAAGGCCATGTAGAACATTGATATGCTCATGTAAGTAAATAATTTTATTAATAAATAAATAGAAAAGGTTGGAAGCACTTTGGAATGAAACAATCGAATAAGAGATACTTTCCAAGCGAAACAAAATGAAGATCTCATTGGTAAATGATATTTGGATAATCTTTTCATGATAGTGATTTTAGATAAGGTTCTAGATCAGCTTAATGGATGTGAGAGAAAAATCCATTAAGTTTTTTAGGTGGAGAAAGATTCTAAGCTTGCAAAAAAAACATAAAGCACTGCGGGAGAGAAAGGCAAGATTTTATGGAAAAGCCTAGGCCAGGGGTGGGAAACAACCACAAAAAAAGGTCATTGCTGAAAGAGAGTAATCATGAGAGGAATGTATTAAATACCTACGGAAGTATCCATAGAGGGATTATTGATATTATGGCAAGAACTTCTCATATTGGGGAATGAACTACAGGATTACAGTTCAAGGTTGGGTAGCAAACAGTGTGAAATTCCCAAGTGGTCTTCCGTCAACAATTCACTTGGCCTATCTTTAATATGCTATTGGATTTCATTTAATATATTTTCCCCGGATTTATCGTCTTAATAGAATTATTTCGATGGGGATGTTGTTCTTTGTTAAACATGTATATTAAATTAATATATAATTAGCTACTTGCTATTGAAATTCTTAGTTTACTTAAGAACTGCATATATCTGAAATATAGTAGGGAAGGTGGTGGGTAACAAGTGTTATTATTTCTAAAAGTTGCTTAATGCTATTAGTATAATCAGATTGTCATAATAACTTTGGTAATTACTTGTTTGTAACGCATGAAATAATCCTAGTAATCTGAAAGAGTGTTAACGAAAAAGTAGGGACAATTAGAAGACCTGGTATCTTTACTTTTAGAGAATCGAGAAGAGGTTTAGAAAAAATAAACCTATAGTTGAGTAATCTAGACAGTAGTATCGACAAAAATGTAAATTTCATGTATTCTATGGTAGATGTGTCATGATTACAAATGATCTTTACATATAAAAGGAAATCAGTACAACAGATATCAAAATCCAAAGTTTGAAAATAGTTGTTCCAATTTATTCATCAAGAATATAAATTTAGAGAAATTAAGGAACTTCTTAATGCACGATTTGACTGAATGCTCAAAGAAATTTATTATTCATGTGGTAAGTGTAGATTCACCTTTGAGCATAGTTGAAACCGCTAGCTGTGTATAGGATAACTGGGCCTCCGACAGAGGAATTGAAAAGTCTAACTAGGGGATGATGGTTGAGATTTTCGAACTATCCTGGTCTGTGTTTCCTTTCTGAGAGAACTAGAGTATGTGCAAGTATAGAAGAATCCTTATAACCTTAATATACATGGAAATTACAAAGAAAGAACTGGTGTATTTATTTTGGGTACATCTAGTAAATTAAGCAAGAGAAGTGATACAAGTAATTAACAGACAGAATTAGAAATGATATGTGTCGACAGACACAGTGGTGCTATGGCTGAAACAATTATTCAGGAGTTTATAAGTATAAACAGACAAACATTCATTGTTATAGAATTGATTCGATCACCTCCGCATTAACAATTTTGAGTACTATTGTTATGAGGTTATAATTATGGGGAAACCCCAACACTTAAAAACAAGATGCAATCAATGAGAAATAAAGGTATATATACTATATATATGTGTGTGTGGTGTGTGTGTGTGTGTGTGTGTATATATATATAATATAATATATATATATATATATAACCAAAACTATACTAGAGTACAATTATCGGTAAATCGATAATCAAGGTGTACATTAACATTAAACATAATATATCACTTAAGCAAGGACTTTGTCTGAACCTAGAATTTCACTGTAAGCATCCATTGAAATGGAAAATGAGAATTCCTGAGCTATTTTACATTGGCACCATTAAGGAAATAAATATTAAAATAGTCCTACAAGGGTTGCACATTATGCAGTGAGTGATGCCATAGATTTAAGCATGAAAAAAAAACAAGAGGCAAGCATAACTAGACTTGGAATCTGATATTTACAAAATAGTAAATTAATTACAAATGGTACACAATGAGGAGTACATCTAGGAGAGAGCATTTCCCACACTAAGGAAAACAACTAGAACAGTGCAAGAATTTGATTCCATGACCACGAAAGCGTTAACCAACCTAAACATCACCATGGTATCGATTTTAAACAAAATTATGTTGCATTGACAAATGGAATTGTGATCATGAGCCGTGTGCATATGTAACATAGAGTTAGAGCAGGTGGTAAAATTGAAATGCGAGTGTTTATATATATATATATATATATATATATATATATATATATATATATAAATATATATATATAATATATATATATATCAATATCATTAATCGACTAGAAGAATAGCCACTAATAAACATTTTTAACCGTTATTTGTGTCAGAATGTTAGGTAGATGATGGTGGAGAACCTTGTTGGGCTTTACGGTGGAAATATTTGTTGGACTTTCTTCTAGTACACATTCCCTTTTCCAATGACATTTTTAACCATGTCAAGAGATCTAAATTAAATCCTCCAAACATAAAAATTAAACCACATATATTGGAGGGAATCTGTAAATTCAAAAGAGGAAAAAAAATTGGCAATTACCTGATAGGGTGTGTGTAAACCCTTTCGACGATTGGGACAACATAGTCTACACAATTTTAAATCTGCGTATGAGAACTGAAATTAGGAAGTAAGAGGTTGAAATAATGAAAAAACTCCACAAATGTAAACAATAGAGCAGACAAGTGAATATACTGCTTAATTTATTGAGGTTTACCTTATTCTTTTTCCGCCACGTGTTGGATCCACCATAAGAGGGTGTGCATAGTACACAAATGGAACTGGAGAAAATCGACAGGATTGAGCAAGAGATGCTCAAAAGTGGAACAGAATCATTCAGTATAGCGAAACCAGAGTAAATTGCCTTTAGTATCACTAGAAATGCTTCTTTCCATGCGGTCTTTTGCCTCAGAGATTTATGCCAGAAGCAGGGAAACAACCAACCAATTCTCACCTCTGAATAAAACAAAATAAAAAGCAAAAAAGTAACATGATTTGGAGGTGAGAAGGTAGGAATATTTTACCAATGATATAGAAAGGAGAGAAAATGGTTATAGAGAAATAACAATGCGAAAGACTCAGTATAGTGTTATCATTCTTGGAACATGACACAACGACTAGTAGGGGTAATAGGTGGACGTCGCGAGCGGATCAGGGCAAAAACTAGACAGAGGAAGCCATAAATTGAGTAGAAGTGTATCTAAACCAATTTACAAGGGAAGCACAACAAAAATGTAGTGAATGTCAAGCCTTAGAACTCAAAAAATGACGTAGGGTTACCAAGCGAAAGCTGGACTGTTTGATGGGCTTGACCACATTGAAATCGTCCATATCTTAATGCACTGTACTTCCATACCATATGGATATTAGATGGCCTTCAGGTGCTAAAGGGAAATCTGGAAGAAATAAATGGCTTGGTTAGGTTCCCAAGGGGTCTAGGTATAGTTGGCGTGAGTAATGTTGTCAAATTCGTAAGTGCCACCAAAAATCATTTGTGCAACAATATATATTCAATACATAGAAACATAAATAATTAATCCCTAACTTTAAACTATATTTCCTAGGGGGTGCGTTGTATCCTTAAACATAATGTTTTCCCTACGAGCCAAATATGAAGTCATAATGTGACTAAGGGGATATACCTATTATATCTAAGCTTAGTACCTTGAACCCAAAAAATGAACGTATTTCATAAGAGCGGAGTTAGGGAAAACGGTTCCTTGAAAGGGAAATGTAGAAATACCTAATTGGATACAAGTTCACAAAAAATGTAGAAGAATATTTATAAGTAGATATTCAGATAAGTATATTCTGGTACTCCTATAAAATTTCATAAAGTCAATACTCTTAATATGTGCATTGATGAAGAATAAAAAATGAAGAAGTTAATTCAGTAGTGTAAGAGAACCAAAGGTGTGACACTATTAGCCATAATGAGACCCTGCAGATGTATAAGGTAAGCTATACTTTGAAAAATTTCACCCCAGAGGAGAAATCCAATGTCATCATGGATTCCCAAAGCAATAATGAGATTAATATCAACATTCTTAGGCTTAAGCACATGATCATTATGGATGATATCCTTAATCTCATAGCACATTCCATCACAAATTATTGTGCTCCCTTTCTCACCACTTACGAAGGATTTAACAGCAATGACCTCATAGTCATCACAACCCATTATAGCAGCATGTAAGGGTTGGACCTACACAACAATTAAGTGGATGACCGAGGTGGTTTTTTGCTAAGAGTTTCACTCTTATCTAGCCTATTACCTTCGATTTAATATGATATTGAGGTGACCAAAATCCATCAAATCAATGCAAGTATACTTTGAAGTATTTTAAGTGGCATTGATTTGACATGGTTGGACAACACATTTCTACTCACTCTATTTAATTAAATTTCGTCAAACATCGAGATCAAACTTTTTCCTTTATAGGAAATTTATCCATCTCACCAAGCATTAGATCTTCTCCTCCGCAACGATGACATGGTTTAAAGCAAAGTATAATGGCATAGGTCATTTCCACTGGAACTACAAGGAGCAAAAACTCTAATTGGTGCAAATGCAAATGACACACTAGATCCTTATGTTTTCATCACCTGTGGCTCATATAAAATTTTTCGTTCCATATTTCATGGTTCAAGGAATCCAATATCTGGAGAATAATTTGATTTTTATGTTGAAGAGCTTCTTGTATAGATTAATTTAAAAACATATGATTGGGACATTGCTTCTAAAAGTAAATTTATCGCCTCAATGACACTCATAATGGAAGATGAGGGTCAAAATGAGGCTATCTGGAACTCATTCAATAATTCATTGGGCCATGTTTTCCTGCAAAAAAGTACAAAGTTGTTTCCTATTAGTTCTTCATGGAGTATCAATGGGTTTGTAGGAGTTGTGACACGATGAAGGATGACTAAGGATAAACAAGGACCCACTATAATCCACCAAAAAATTGAGCCTTCCCAAACAGTTTTTAATCTACTACTAGATGAGGTCTTTACACACAATTATTCATATCTCTGTTAGATCATGGGAAAATGTATGTCTCAACATGGCACATTTTCTTTAACTTAGATGTTTTTTCCAAGAAGATGAAGGTGATTTCACCATTCGAAGACATTGAAGAGATTAAGAAAAGTGAACATGAATTCATTAACCCTTCAATCACTATAATTGTCTGGGTTGATGTTGGGATCCAAGGAGTAACTCTATTATCAAGAACATGCGAAAGGGCTAAAATACAACTTTTTATATTTTTGGAAATCCAATCATTTGTGCACAAAACTATCAGGAGGGAAATAGAAAATGGTGCTTTATGTGCATATAGTAGCACAATTAAGGCTTTTTTCAAAGCCAATGAGTTGGTGGAATCCACCCAAGATGACACAATACTTCGATACATTTATAAAACATTATAACCTTTCATTAAGGATGAAGTTTTGGTTCCTAAAATCACTAAAGAGGTTTTTCCTTGTACAACAAAACATTTTTTGAACAAGCTCTTGAATAATGATTCTATTTTTACCTGTCAATGTCATCTTGAGCTTAATGATATAGACATTATGTTGGAGCAATGACATGTTTTTGATGAGTACAATGGGTTACCTCAAGAGATATCATTTAGATCAATATATAACAATCCTATGTGTCCCCCAGATACTACTATGATAAAGTAGCAACATTTAATTGTTACCATTACTACAAGTTGGTCATCTTGGTGATGGTCAAAGTTTGTCTTCTGGGTTTCATCTTGGATGCTGATAGTGGAAATGGAAATAATGGAAATCATACACAAGAGCTAGATGGTTCTTGTGGGATGTTAAGCTCAAAATGTACAAACATTTCACATTCATTTAAATCATTTCCCTTAAGCTGGCCAACAACATTTGGCATCCTTCCAGTATCATATTTCTTGATACATTATTTTTTTGCATGCGAGACCAAGAATGTTGAAGCTTTGTATTCTACGTTTCTAGCTATGTGTTTGGTAGATAAGGGTTCCCATCTTGATTGGGCTATATTTTTTGACTATATTGAAGCTTACCCTCAGCTATAAAAAAATAACCCTCATGATGCCAAGGTAATATCATGGTGGGACTATCAAATTATAGAAATGGGATCCATAAATATGAAACTTGATTAGATGGGGGAAGCATTTAAAACACCTCATTGGATAATGAGACTTTACAAAGATAAACCACTAGATAAGACATAAGGTTCCTCCCAAGTAGAATGGTGAGTGAACTATATCAAGGTCAATTTTGTAGGCTATACACCGTTAGTCTCATAATTGGCCCACAAGTATTACAGGGTATCTCTCTCCTGAGCACCTTGTTCAACATGGTTATGGGTGACCAAAAAGGCCAAGGTTATGGGTCAATACAAAAAACCCTTTCCATCGAACTACATTTACTAGTTCATACACTATCAATATCATAGCTCACCCATAAGAATTACAACGCATCTCCATCATTGAATATTGGTTCGTCATAGTAATGGGTCATGCACAAAACCAATATATCCTCAATGAAGATTAACACAAATTTATCTAGGATTTTAGTAAAGACACCATTCATTAGGCACATAAATACAAATGACATATTGGTAAAATCAAAAGGAAAAATATTGAACTGATAATGAGAACAATGAGTTCTAAATGTTGCTTTTTGAATATACTCTTCTTGTACCCTTAGTTGATGGCACCATGATCTGAGATCTATCTTGGAAAATACAAATTCTCCATTTACTTGATCAAAAAGGTCTTTCACTCTGGGAAAATGGTATTTGTTTTTCACAATTAATTTATTTAACCATCTATAAGCAATGAAAAGTATGAGAGTTTTGTCTTTATTTTTAATGAACAAAACCGATGCCCCCATTTGGGACATGTCGGGTCTAATATACCCTTTTTCTAGTGACTCTTGTAACAAGATTTTATTTTCAATTAATTCAGGAGACATCATTCTATAAGGGGCTTTAGAAATTGGGGCAGCTTTGGTCTAAGAATACTTTGGATGGTTCAAATTCCTCCATTATCAGAGGCACAAGTAATATTTTTTCCATGAAGTTTGCAACAACCTTATATTTCTCTAGCCAATCCATGCCAATCAATACATCATACGAGCCCAAAGGTAATGCATTTAAATTAAATAAGTTTGGCTTTCCATTGATCTCAACGAAGCAATCCTTGATTAAACTTGTCACTATTTTTTTATCTTTGGTTGCTAATTGAACCAGCCATTGTGTCTTAAATTTTGTAGACACTAAGTTATAATTGTGTACAATTTTTAGGTTAATATAACTCAGACTAACACCCATGTCAATTAATATTATATCATGCTTTTCATGATTTTTCCCGTCGACCTCTATTATGGTGGACTGGTACTCTTCTTATCGATCTTGCAACACGACACTGATATGGGGAACATTTATGGCTACATAGTTTATGGTAAAGGATGCTTGAATTTTTGGAATATTTTTCATAAACCTTTAGTTGTAAGGAAAAATGATGTAATAAGTGGTGTTCCCCACATCCCCAACACTTCAAGGGATGTTTATCCTTTATATTTTCTTCTTTATTATTCTTTGTTTTCTTTGATCCTGTTGCATCTGAGCTTGACCTTTCTATGGAATTATTCTTGTGAAATTTTTTATTAAACCCTCCTTTATTGTTCTGTTTGGCATGGCCATTCCTTATCCCCCTATTATTCGACTGAACATGATTTTCATTTTTCTACTTCTGGATTTTGAATTCTCGATCCTTTTCCTTGCTTCCTCATACTAGATCCTTGCTTTGCGAATAACTTTGTAGATAGAAATGGGATTATTATATTCCTTTTGCTCTTTGAAGGAGGGTGTGAGGCAACTTATAAATCACTTGAATTTTGCCTTTTCTTCTCCTTAAAGTATGACATGTATCATAGAAAATGTGTAAATTTTGTTACTAATTCATCCATAATCATTTTCCCCAACTTTGGATCATGAAATTCTTTAGCAAGATCATGAAAGTAGTGTTTAGTCCAGTACGTAAACAGTCACTATAACTCATCCCTTCAAGTGTTTTTTCCTTCTAAATTATGTACTCTACGGACTTCCTCCCATGATAACAACACCTTTACTTGCAGTTGATAAGTAGCCAATTTATCATTAAGTTCCATTGTATAATAAAATACGTGGAAATATCAATTAATATTTAGCATTCAGGCATATGTTACCTCGTGTGACTTGCAATCATACATTGGGGATGGAGTTTCTTAAATTCATCATGCACCTCCACCTTTGGTTTATTTTATAGTTGATTTATAGCATTAGATGGGATATTCTCTCCATCCTCACCTAATATTTTCCTATTCCATGTTCCTTCTTCCAATAAATGCCTCTATGTTTCCTGCATCTTTGGCTCCTTCTATAGTATTAGAATGGATTCGATTTGACAAATTTCTTGTCACTTGTTCTTGATACACATCAGGATTTCATAGCCTCTTTTCATCTATTCGAAGTTTAAATACCTCATTATGTGCTTATCTCATCATGGTTATCAAATTTGGTATGGAGATAATCTCGTTGTCCCGAGTGCACATACATTCTTCCTCTCCAATAGGATTTCCCTGTGGGCTTTCCGCCATGTTAAATAATTTCCCTCGCTTCCTTCTTTCTTGTGTGTAGAAAGAAAGAAAATAATAGTTAATCCCAAGGGATTTGATGGCTTGCCAAGGTCTCTAGTTTTGAAACTTAGCTCTAATACCATTTCTAATGTCTCCTCCTCTACACCCTTTGATTTATTTTTCCTTTCTACCATTCATGATATATATATAAAAGTGATTCACTACTTCCAAAATTCAATCATTAAGGAAGAAATAGTAATATGGATTTTCAATGTAATTCAAGCAATATTTTTGAAACTTCAATGATACTTGACTAGCAATCAAATACCATTTTTATCAAGAACAAAACCATGTAACAAGAACGTTACCAAACTACTAATGCTTAGAAATGCAGTTTATTTATATATATTTCTTTTCTATTGACAAATAATAGAAATCAGTCCTATCCCACTTACTTTCTTTCTAAAGAGGCTCCTGGCATAAGGTTTCATTATTATTTATGGAGTTGATACCATTATTATTCCAATTAATGGTCCTTGTCAAGTGCACAACAGATTTTTTTGTATAGTTTTATTCAACCTACCACTCCAAGATAAAAAATGGCATATTATATGTTAATGCTTCTTATACAAAATTTCTAGCCTTGCTATATTACTTTGGTGATCACGTTTTGGTGTTTTTTGTTATGGTATTGTTGATGGTGCTAGAACTGCCAACATGTCAGTGGATCTCCACGGTTAGAAGTCCCAACTAGACCTCAGATTGTTTACTGTAGGAGTCCTAGCAGTTGGTTGTACAATATCACCTTGACCACGGTTGCACGTAGAGGAAAGTGAGATGTCCTTTTTGGTAGAAAGGGTGTGACATGTGCAACAAGCCAAGGAAGGTGCATGAATGGCTCTAACACACTGAAGGTGGAATGATTGTGCCCCTTAGAAACCTATGTAAACACGTAGCTTGGAAGGGAACACGCGAGAAAATATGCATCACAACCTGGAAGGAAGGTGAACCAACAATCCAAAGTGATGGTTAGACCAACATCACATTTTAGTAAGATTCATACATACATATACAGAAAGCATCTATACATACATGCATAAGAAAATAGATACATATATCATTACAGTAAAAATGTTAACTAAAATACAATAACAACATATGCATGAAACATGCTAGCTTTGTTATATTAAGAAGTAAAATTTCCAATCATACAATACAACCATGACTAGCCACTAGTCTGGATAATGAAATGTTACAGTCACTGTCACTTGCTCCTCCAAAGAGAAGTACTTGCTCTACACTATGGAGAAGCCAATGCTCATTACAATACTCTTCGATCTTTATCTAAGATACTCCTATCAAAAGCTTTGCTGACCAAAAGCCTCTATAATTAGTTCTAAGGTACTATAAATAGAAAAGGCTAGAGTGATCCTTGACATTCCCCTTTGTGATTGTTCACCTACACTCATGACTCTTCAACTACTCTATGACTATTACATTCAACTATCGATACTTGGACTTCCACTTTACAAGATGTTACATACAATCTGGACATGTAACCCATGTGAGGAAAGAAAGGCTTGAGCAAGCCACGCAAGAGATCATTAAAACTCAAACAACTATGGGAAGACCAACTCTTTGACATCCTCATGATGGTCGAAGGTGTCGAACTGACAACAAGCTTTGTAGTCCACGATGGTGTCCATTTACTCTACAGTGACATCTTTCTGGAAATGAACTCTTGTCTTTCTTTCATCCAGGTACACTGATTTGGCTCCTCTATCTAGCTTGTCTAATAAAATGTGCATCATTATCTTGAGTGTGGTCGGACCAACGACATATTGATGCATATTAACTGCATTGATTGCCAACTCTATGCTGGTGGCTATGCGCATCAACTCATCAATGTACGAGTCCAGCTTCCGTCAGACTTGATTATTTGTCATATCCTTGGTGAGTGTCCCAATAGATGGAATCACATGTGCATGCAGAACAAAATCGATGATTTTGAACACCCGTGCATGGGAAGCCTGCAAACTAGTGATGAGTTGCAGGAATTGATCATAGTTCTAGATCTGACTTTGGATGTGTGCCTTCAACTCAACCACCATGGGCTTTATCACCTTGGGCAAGTGTAATGGGGCTTCCTTGTATCTCATTGTCCATGTGTGCAGTCAGTCAACAACAATATCCAAGTTTGACAAGATACGTGCTCTCCTAGCACAATGTTGCCACCAACCACTGAGATGGACAACTTCCTTATGCACGGTACCAAATCTGGAATGCAACATCTACATGACTGTCTCAAGGGGTGATACTTCATCCAATATCGATTTCTTTAGCTCTGCTCAGGTGGATGTTTTAATTTGTTCTTTTCCCCGCTTGGTTGTCTGTAACTCCTTAGTCATTCACTCATTCTCTGCTATCAATAAGAGAACACTTCAGCTAGTGGCTTCGACATATGCTTTGGTAGCATCGACCAATGTTGTTGGATGCTTATGCACATAAGATATGATCACTCATTCCTCAAACTATGTAGGATATGTGTGGACATTTGGAGTAGACACTTTGCACGATTGCACAACTCTATGTTGTGACTTGTCAATGATATGTTGTGCATCCCTTCTTCTAGATTGTCTCCAAGGATCTTAGTATCTCCTTGGTCACATAGGACTTGTTTTGCTTCTTGATCTGGTGAAGCCAACTGGTCGAGCTCTTGGTGGTAAGGCATGAGGTTGATGTCTTGGTCTAATTCTAGTTGCTCCATCTCTGTGTCCATTTGCTCAAGTACTTGTTCAATCTCTTGAGAAAAGTCATTCTACTACGACTACTCACTGTGCCTGCTTTGTGCTAGCTGTTCTGATGAGTTTACTACTTGTATGGGAACAACTTCATCAATATGTGCATATTCCACCCACTATTGTGTCTATCCCTATTGCGGTTCCCTCTCTTGTCTACGCAACTCCTGTTCTTTTCGGAGTTGCCCCTCTAATTCTTGAACTCCTTCATTCTTTCCTCCATCCTCTGTTTATCTCTCTACCTTTGCGGCCTCCTCTTGTCATGCTATCACCTCTTTGCCTCTATTTCAAAAGTTTCTTTCTACATAGGTGGGTTTGATCTGAACTTGCATCAGTGTTCCGCCTCCGCGCTGTCAACAATCTTTCTCTTGCCTTTGTCATACACAGGTATGTTACCCTCTGCTATTGCTGCTGGTGGTGCTCTCCTACATGCTACTTCATGCTTCTTCGCTAATCATTTCAAAATTATTCTGACCAATTCATTGGGCCTGGAGAAGCTGTGAAAATATCTCCATGGGTCTTCCTCATCCCAATAACGCACCACGCAGATCCATGGAAATTTCTCTCTTGCACAGTGATCCTTCACAAAGCAATGTAGGTCATAAGAATTGAAGCTTTTGGTTCTGAAAGTAAATATTTTGAACTCTTATATCTTGGCAGTAGAATTCTTGATATTATGTATCTCATACAACCTGATCCACAATGGAAGAGGGGGTTAGGGTGCCTTCTTCTTCCAATGCAATCTACTTGACATTCCTATCAAGATGTGCTATGAGACTTCTTGCATGATCAACTTGTTCATGGAAAACTTCGGTAAAACATGCAGACACTTTTCTATGCTCTATATCCATATGAAGGTGCCAAAAGGTGAGGCATACCAATCTGCTATGTCAATTAGTGCCTCCATTGTTGCCTTCAATAGGAAAGGTATATCATGCTCAAATATTATCTTGTACACCGGGGTAAAAAAATCGTCTGACAACTCTGTGAGATGGCTCCACAGAAGCTGCATTTGGAAAATAGTTTGCAATATGTGTTCATAGGAGTTTCCATGGATGTCCATGCCCACTTCAAACATGGGAACTCCTAACGGGCACAAATTGCATAAACGATGTATGCACACATGTAGATTTCTTCTTGCTGACCTTTGGGTGGCTGTCGAGCTCCTACTACATATTCCTTCAACCTGTGAGCCAACATGTTAGACTAGTTGCATGCTTTGCCTTGACTAGAAAGTTGGTCCAATGCAATCACCCAACTCTGCGAGAAAGTCTCTGGGCTCTCTTAGCTGTATGAGAAACATGCAAAGATGACCAAGTACTGATATGGCTTCCTCAATATATTCTTATTTTAAATATGGTTGGGTGTCCTCCTAAACATGGATAGATGCGTCATCCAACACTTCAAAACATCCCTAGAGATTGCATTGCTACTGGGTATGCTGAAGAGTGTCTCTAGTGTGATCACTGGCTTTGACAAGTGGTACATCTGCTGATAGTCTTGTGCCCTGAAGATAGCAATCTTTGTCCCATTGAAACTACTTAATGCCATCATCCCGGGATCAGTGTGCACGACAATCTAGTGTATTATGTCCGCACATGGGAATGTGGGATACCTACATGCAATCAAGTTCATGCCAGATTTGTGAATGTTCACATAAACCCTGTGGTCTTCAAATCTTTCTCAAATGTTCCTATAAATGAACCATTGACATCTTGTCATTTCAGCTTAATGTCTTTGTCTTTGATCATCTTGGTGTCTTCATAAATCGAAAAACTCATAGACACTCGGTCAACTATATCTCTAGTTGTGCTTTGGGATAGGCCTCTCATATTGGTGGGCCTCACTACCATGGTCACCTTTTGTATACTATTTCTCTTTTTAATTGAATAGAAGGATCCGCTCTTTCCTTAACAAAAAAATGAGAGAAGCACTTCACCAAATATTCCAACACATGAATCCTATGAAGAATGTCATTTTTATTACTGATCATCCCACTAAGGCTTGAAAAATATAAAATAGGTTTCTTCTATATAAAAACCAACCATTCATACTTGAAAAATATAAGTATTTATACAAATTCTAATCTAAAATACCTTGAAAAAATATCAAGATTTATTACAGATATCCATACAAATATCTTGAAATAGAATTCAATATTTTATTACAAAATGTATAAAAATAGATTAAACTGTATAAAAAATATCAGTCACCTATGTGTTGGTGTTGTTTCTGGGCCTTTAAATGAGAAATGTTGTGTTGTCCCACTTTTCACTACATTCTTTTTTTTATGATTGTTGTGATGAATGTGCAATGTTGTCATCTGTCCTTTTGTTGTTTGCTACTTAAAACATGTTGGAAAGGTTCTCATTGCCTTCCTTTCCTTTGCTCCTTTTGTTGTTATCTAAGTTTAATCATTTCCCCTTTTACATAAATTTATCCATTTATAGACTATTGGGAAATTTATGGAAATCAATTTTAATCATAATATATCTGTAGAAAATGGGGCCAATTCTTTTGGAAATCTCATTGTAGTTTTCATTTATGAAGGAAACCAGGAGGTTGACTTGTCTAGAAATCATTCAAGTAGGATGGGCCTGAGATTGGGGGAAAAGAATACAATTGGGACCGTGATTTATAATAGCTACAAGAATGGAGGTTGGGAGAATGGAATGGTAAGTGGGGGCAGGATCAAGGAGGAGCACCGAAAAAATACTTTCAGATGGGGATAGGAGTGGTATATAGTATTGAGAGGGGGGGTGCGATATGCTGAGGTGGTGACACATAGCGGTGGGACTAGAGATGAGGAAATCACTTTTCAGACTCCCCCCTACCAATAAAGCGAAACAAGGCGGGGGGGAAGGCTTTGGTGTTGTCGATCTAGGTGGAGTTAATATGGGTCATTCAAAGATGAGGAGCTAATGGCCGCTTTTAAATATCTCAATCACAATAGGGTAAAGACTTTACTATCATTGGGTTTTAGTTAGGCACGTGACTCGTCCTTTATCACATTATATGGAGGTGGTTAAATCCTATTTACATAGGACTTTACCACGCAAGAAGAGGCACTTCTTTTTAATTCACAAGCCTTTGAAAAGGAACAAACCCGAAAACTCTTTAAATACTTTGATTAAAATATCCCATCTATCTGAATTTATCACATCACAATAGAAGAGGGTACATAGAAGTGGAACTATAAACCTAGATCTGAAAATTATTTCAAATCCATTATATAAATTATCACATTTGTTAGGGCTTTGCACTGATCACAATCACATTAAGGAGAGGGATATTTACCTTGTTCCATAGTGATTTTCTAATGGACCAGACCTGAAGCTGTAACAAATTGCAAGATAAAAAATATCATGTTGGGAGGGATCTTACAACATCACAATTGCAATCAAGAGAATGACTTTGTGGGGAAGGGACTAAAGAATGGTGTGATCACTGGTTGCGATATCGCATTCGGAAGGGGAGGATTCATCGCAATCGATGGACAGGCAAGAACTTTGTGATATTGGCAAAGGAGTGGTGACTTTGTGTTAAAATTGGCGACTAGGGCCAAACTTCATGTGTGTCATATTATCCATGACTGATAATATTTTTATTAGATTCCTCTCATTAAGAGGTGTAGGATTGATCTGAATATCATTCGATTTTGATAAGTATTTATGTAGATATGAATTTGTTTTGATTATGGAATTATTATCTAGTCGACCTACAACTCATGTAGGCACAGAAGCCCAACATTTGCATCTATTCACACATCAACGTTGTGTATAAATACAAGAGGACTTTTCCTCATTTACACACACTCAACTCATCACATCATCTCTCTCACTGGTGCGTGGTGGAATCTTGTACTGGTGCATTGCGAAACCTTACATTGGTGCGAGACGAAATCTTGCACTGGTGCACGGCAGAATCTTGCACTGGTGCACGGCAGAATCTTGCACTAGTGCGCAGTGGAATCTTGCACTGGTGTGTGGTGGAACCTTTCACTAGTGTGTGGCAGAATATTGCACTAGTGTGCGGCAAAATCTTGCATTGGTGCATGGCGAAACCTTTCACTGGAGCGTGAGGAAATCTTGCATTTGTGCGCAGCGGAATCTTGCATTGGTGCACGGCAAAATCTTGCATTGGTGCAGAGCAGAATATTGGACTGGTGCACGATGAAGTCTCGAACTAATACACGGTGAAAGAACTTGACAAGTTTGATCTAGGGCTTGCTTCCCTAGTTTAGGGTTGATCTGGGGTTTGTTGCTGCTGATATAAATAAGATCTTCGTACTATTTCTCTCTACTGAATTATTGAAGATAAAAGGAGATTTGATCAAAGGGTTCCCCACACATTGTGGGGTTTCTCCCAGGCTAGCTGTCGCATCTTGGGTCTCTTATCTTGGCTTGTTTTTTGTCAATAGGTTTATGTTCTATCTACACTTTAATTTATGTAAATGTGATTGCTAATCTGTGGATAATAATAAGAAAGATAAGTAAACTGCTCTACGCATAGAACATACCATAAATTAACATTGTATCAGAGGTTAGGTGAAGACAAATCCCAAGCAAGAGCAAGAGAAATCACCGAAGAGAAGATTGGCAAGGCTATCCTAAAAGAACCATGGGTTTCTCAACACTCTTTCCTACTGAAGGCAAGCTTCATGAGAAAGCTAACTATCACAGATTGAAGATGTATGTCGATCTAACCCTAGAAGATCAAGGAGTGCTGGACCATGTAAGAGGCAATATTGTTGAGCCTCCATCAAATACATATGTTGCTGCCTGGTACAAATGGAAAATCGGAGAAGTCAAAACAAGGAAGATCATTTGGGACTCTATCGACAAGCACTTGGTGGCCTACATACTTGACCTGAACACCTCCAAGGAAATCTACCATAGACTAGTGAGTTTATTTAAAATTAATGATGCAAATAAGGTTATGTTTCTTAGAAATAAGTTGAGGGAAGTCAAGAAGGGTAAAGATTAGAGTTTGCAAGAATACTTCTTAAGAATCACCAAGATCAAGAATGATCTCCTATCTATTGGGGAGACTATTACTGATAGGGAAATGGCACTCATGACTCATGGAGGATTACCATCCAAATGGTATGTGTTGAAGACTACTCTTTATAGTGTAATTCTTGGTTTCGAGGAATTAATGGCTAGATACATTCAAGAAGAAACAAGGGTAGAAGAGAAAGAAATTCCCATGCCTAAAGGTCCTCTTGCTACCTTTTCTTCTCATGCTAAGAAAAGAAATAATTCCGAGTCTAAATCGAAAAGAAAGGCTTGACCTAAGAATGGAAGAAAAGGATGATGTTACATTTGCAATAAAGAAGGTCAGTATGCAAGGGAATGCCTTGATAGAATGGACTCTCACCATGACGATGATCAAAATCCCTCTCATGGTAATCGAAGTGATGGAAAATTCAATAGAAAAGGTAAAAGGAATGCTGGAAATCAAGGAAGAGGACAACCATTCAAGAAGGCTAGAAATTCCAGGTATGAATCTAACACTGTTGATAGTAAGTAGGATGAATATTATCTACCAGCTGCTCTATCTACCTCTGCTCCTTTGGACTCAATGGGAATTTGGCTCATTGATAGTGGTGCCTCAAGGCACTTCACTGGTTACAAATAAGTTCTCCATAATCTGATAGAGAAAGAAACTAACCTAGAAATTGTCCTTGGAAATGACTTGAAATACCCTATGAAAGGTGTAGGCAATATTTCTCTTAAATTTAATCAAGGTAATATGATCCACTTACAAGATGTATTATATGTACCTGATCTAAAAAATAACTTGGTATCCATCTTGGCAATGGAAGACAAAGGCTACAAGGTAACCTTTAGTGATGCCAAGGTACGTATATGGAAAAATAATGTTAAAGATGCCTTTACTCTTGGGTTTCGTGTTGATTCATTATATCAGGTTGGTTGAAGTCCTCTAGGTGTCATGTCTTGTGACACATCTCTTCAGTCTGAACTTTGGCATCAGAGGTTTTCCCACCTTCATTTTAAAGCTCTACCTGATGTAAGGCAAATGGTGAGAGGGATGTTGGAATTCCGAGTAGAGAAAGAAGGTGTATGTATGGGATGTGCTGAAGGAAAGCTCAAAAGGGGACTATTCCCCTCAAACCAAAGCAAGACCTCTGATATATTATAGTTGGTTCAGTCAGACATATCTAAGGCTGGCATTAAGAGGGAGACTACTACACCATATACTCCTGAGCAGAATGGTGTGGCAGAAAGGAAGAACTGTACGATTGTGGAAGCTATTTGTGACATGCTCCATGATGAAAGACTTCCGAAGTTTCTATGGGTTGATCCACTTAAGCCTTCCTCTTCCAGGAAGAGGCCCTCTTCGCTTAGGGGGCTATTCGATGATGCTGAAGGACACACTGCATCCTAAGGAACCTTCTATGAAAGTAAGAATTCTAACAGATATTAGGGATACCTAACCATCATGAGCATGATCATACAAAATGAGACTTAATCATTCTTAGATTCCATCAAGCATCAGATATGGAAGGATGCTATGACCAAATAATATGAGTCTATTATGAAGAATGATGTCTAGGAAGTAGTTCCCAAACCCTAGGACAAGATGGTTGTCACTTCTAAATGGCTTTACAAGATAAAGCATGTAGCAGATGGAAGTACGAGAAAGTATAAGGCTTGTTTGGTTGCTCATGGCTTCTCCCGGAAGGAAGGTATAGACTATGATGAGATATTTGCACCTGTTGCCAGATATACGACCATGGGTTCGATCATAGCCCTTGCGGCTTCATAAGGATGGAACCTATATTAGATGGATTGATACAAATTGGATCCATGAAGAATAATCAAATCACCATGACTGTAGAAGATCAGGACAAAACTTTGAATTCAATAGCATAGAGCGATCATAAAAACCTTTGAACAGTGGCAGTTGGCAGCCAGCATGGAATGATGAGGACCTCGGTCAAAGCGTGCTGACAGAGGCCCATGGAGACTGCCTCTTTTTCCCAATCCAGGCTTCCCAGGTGGCAGTTTCACCTCCTGTGCAAAAATCCTTGAAATGGAAAGGCCCTGAAGCACTCAGTCGAATGGAAGTTGGGAAAACCATGGGGAAAAGTGAAAAAGGCTGAAGGCAGGACCCACACTCCAAAAACCAGAGGTGTTTATCGGGGGCACCCTTGGGCGATAAGTGGACTTGGAGAAAAACGAGTGATTCCACTCAGCGCCTGATGCATGGCAAGCGAAGGAGAGAGAAAACCGTGGCTCATCACATGCTAATGGTCAAGCAAGTCCATCACGAAATGAATGAATGGCGTCGAAATTGGAGGTTCCAGATCTAACGGATAAGAACGTGCCCGATGAAGGAACTGGATTTGACAGGGGATTAAGCCGATATGTACAAGGATTTGAGGTCCAATTTCACCGCCGAGTTGGCGGATGACTCATTCCATGAGGAAACTAAAGAACTGAACCGACGAGGAAGAGTTGGCGCAGTTCTCAAGAGGACAAGTGGCCACTCCCTGTGAGCCATTGATGATGATGCCAAGACAAGGAATTCCAAGCGAACAACAACAGGCGATTCGACAGAGGAAGAAGGGGAATCAAACAGTCATGAGAATGATTGGATTTCAAGCCATAAAAAGACAAAGTAGAAGACACTCAAAATGGAAAAGAGAAGAAAGGAAGAAGACAGAGAAAATGAAGAAAAGACAGTAAAGCAAAAGAAGAAAGACAGAGGGTCGAGTTGACCACAGAAAGCATCGAGCACCAGAGAGCTTGAGAGGTTCAAACCATCCTTGAGAGGATCTATTAGGATTGAGCACCACATTGGGCTCCTTCCATTAAAGAGCAAAAAGGTCAAGCACTAGTAAGGAAAAGAGTTTGTGCACTATAGTGGCTTGGGGAATCCAAGAACCACCCCGCCAAGCAAATTCTGTTTCAGGAGACTCATATTGATCTCCTTTATTGTAATTCTTTGTTGTAAAGACACAATAAAAGAAGGCCACCACTAAAAGCTGGACCATAGACGTAGCCCTGGAGGATAGGGTGAACTCATTATTAATTTGTTGTGTTCTTCTATTTTCTTACTATGTTTCTCTTCTATTTTCCATTTTCTAGTGTCTGTGTATTTTGCAATCTGATCGATCCATTGCCTAAAATAACATAGTCACACACCAGCACATGATTCTGTAATAGCTTCATTCAATAAATCTTTAACTGAGATCACTCATAGGGTGATTTTTCAGATCAAGTGGTATCAGAGCTTTAGGTTGTTAAGGTTAGACAAGCTTGTGTTGGTTTAGCTGTGAATGCTCAGTAGATCAAAGCTCAAATTAGGAGAAGGAGATTTGGTCGAAACTAATCTTGAAATTGGGAGAGTCTATCCTCAAAAGATAATGTCAAAGGAAGGTCCTATGGGTCCAGACCCTCAATTCATAGAAAGTTTCCTAGCCATAAAGTCCATGGTAGAAGAAATGTATAAGGACTTTAGAAAACACAAAGATGAAGATTCATCAGGCTCTAAACAAGACAAAGTAGAAGATGAATCACATTTCCATGACCACTCAAAAGGAAAAGGGAAAGAGGAAAGCTTTCTCACACCTCCTAATAGCCCTGTACATAACAAGAACACATCTTTGATCGAGCTAGATGTTAAATTTGATTTGCCTATAGATGATGGAGAGTTAAATGCAAAAAAATTGAACAATTGGATTAGATAAATTGATGTGTATTGCAGAGTGCAGAACATTGACTCACACAAGAGCAAGATTCAACTAGCAAGCCTACGCCTTGGAAGCACTGCCTTGGTTTGGTGGGAATGCAAAACCTAAGCTGACATGAAAAGACATGGTAAGACTATCTTTGTTTGGAATGAATTTGTGTTTGCAACAAAAAAGTAGTTCTATCCATTTGCCTACATGTAACAAGCCATGATGAGTTGGAAAACTCTTCGACAGTTGAAAGAGCAATGTCTGCAAGGGTACACTTAAGAATTTAGAAAGAGATCTTTGATTCTAGCAATCTCATTAGACTCACCACAGACTCTATTGAAGAACATTGGTGGTCTACATAGCTACATGAGGCATACCATCCTCATGTTCAATCCCACTAGTATAGATGAGGTATCTCTACAAGCTACTCATCTAGAAGCTAGAGGAAAGAATGGAAACATAGAAGTTGGGGGACCATCCCAACCCACTCCAAGCAAGAGCAAGGAGAAGTGGAAAGGAAGGAAGGCTAACATTGCACAGAAAATCAAGGCTTCATTCACTCACTGTAAAATGGATGGGCATGATGATGAGCATTGTTGGATTCTGCATCCAGAGCTGAGACCTAAGAAGTTCGAGGGAAAGAAGAAGAAGACTGTTGCAGATATTTAGAAACATTTGGGGTTAGACTCGGGAGATGAAGCAACCACTACCACCATAGGTATAAAAGGTAAGAATTCTAAAGCATCTACTAGTAATTTTGCACAATCTATTACTAATGAAGAAAATGAGAGAAAAAGACATGAGCTTTTCCATATTCGAGTTATTTCCAAACATCAAAAGATTGATACTTTGTTTGATAGTGGCTCACAAGTAAATTTAATTTCTGAAGAAATTGTAAAGAAATTTGGATTGTCAACTACACCTCAGAAGAAACCATACCAATTAGGATGGTTGAATGACAAAGCACAACTACAAGTGACTAGACAGTGCAAACTCAAGTTTTCTTTTGGGTCAACATTTGTATATGAGGTTGAGTTAGACATAATTCCTCTGGATATATGTGGAATTTTTTTAGGAATTCCTTACTTGTATGATAGAAAAGCTACCTTTTGTAGAGCTGAGAACAAGTATCTACTTGTTAAAGATGGAATCAAATAGTTTGTAAGAGCTCATAAGCTCAAGAATAATTATACTCATAAACTCAGGGCAGATGAAAAGAATGATAAATTCATGCAAAAAATTCTTCCTGATGGTTGTAAAGGAAAAGAAACCTGATAAAACCAATTTATTTGAGGGTTGTAATGCTAAACAACAAGCTGATTTAGAAAAGGTTGTTTCAGAGTATGATATCTTGTTTCAAGAACCTAAAGGTCTACCGCCCAAAAAAGGAAATAGTACATGATATTATTTTGTAGGAAGATGCTCCATTGCCTAACATTGCAATGTACAGGTTGTCTGCTTTAGAGAATGCTCAAATCAAGAAGTAGGTGTAGGAGTTGCTCGAGAAAGGGTTCATCAGGCCTATCACATCACCATGTGGGTCACCAATCATTTTGGTGAGAAAGAAAGATGGCTCATGGAGAATGTGCATTGACTACCGCGCATTGAATAAGATAACAATAAAAAAAAATTATCCCCTTCCTCGCATAGATGATCTTTTACATCAATTGAAAGAAGTTGTTTATTTCACCATGCTAGACTTGGACAGTGGATACCATCAGGACAGAGTTGCAGAAGAAGATGCGTGGAAGACTGCCTTGAAAACAAAGTAGGGATTGTATGAGTGGTTGGTTATGCCTTTTGGCTTAAGTAATGCTCTTGCTTCTTTCATGAGATTAATGAATGATGTACTCAGACCTTTTCTGGATGATTTTGTTATTGTGTATCTGGATGACATTTTGATTTTTAGTAAAATGTGGGAAGAACACTTAAAGCATGTTAAGAAAGCACTAGATGTTTTGAAAAGAGAAAAACTTCATGTTAAACTCTCAAAATGTGAATTTGGCAAAACATCTCTAAATTATTTTGGTCATAGGGATGGTGAATTGAAGATAGATCCCTCTAAGTGGCAATCATCGTAAACTGGCCTAAACCCAAGTCTGCTACAGAAGTGAGAAGCTTCTTAAGTGCAACACAGTATCGGAGGAAGCTCATTTCTAACTTTTCCTCAATTGCAGCTCCCTTAAATGCTTTAACAAGATTGAACAATGTGTTTTAGTGTGGAGGCAAACATCAGAAAGCCTTCAACACCTTGAAAGAAAAGATTAGTACAGCACCTGTACTAGCACTGCCTGATCTGCAAAGACCATTTGAGATCCAAATAGATGCCAGTGACTATGCCATGGGAGAGGTGTTGACACAACACGGTAAACCCATATGTTATCATTCTAAGACATTTAATCCTGCAGTAGTTAAATATCCTACATATGATAAGAATTGTATGCATTAGTTTAGAGTGTGAAAAAGTGGAAACATTACTTAATGGGAAAAGAGACAGTAATACATATTGATCATCAACCACTTCAATATCTACACTCCCAAACTAAGTTGCAACAATCAAGACCCTATAGGTGGATAGGCTTTCTGCAACAGTTTCATTTAGTCATGAGATATAAAAAGGGCATACACAATAAAGTTGCAGACATGTTATCTAGACCCATTATAAATGAATCTACTATACTTAAGCATAATTTTGTGCTACATGAAAGCTACATTGAAAAATATGTTCAAGATATAGATTTCAAAGATGTATATGCAACTTTAAGTCAACGCAAAAGAGCAGAAGAATTGGATTATCATGTAAAGGACCGACTCTTATACCATTGTGGGAAACTCTTTATTCCACAAACTAAGAGAGTAAAGATAATTAGAGAAGCACACACTTCTCTAATATCAGGTCACTTTGGGGTAAGTAAAACAGTTGCACAGCTACAAAGACTTTGTTATTGGCCAAAAATGAATGAGACAGTTTCTAGATATGTAAGAGGTTGTACTATGTGTTCTAAAAGCAAGTCCAACAATAGAAAACTAGGCTTGTACATTCCATTACCAGTTCCTTCTCACCCTTGGGAAAGTGTTTCCATGGATTTTGTTGGAGGACTGCCTAAATCCATGAAAGGTCATGATTATATATATGTTTTTGTGGATAGGTTTAGAAAAATGTGTATTTTCATACCTTGTAATAAACAGATTACAACTAAACAAATTGCAAAACTATTCTTTGAACATGTATGGGTTCATTTTGGATTACCCACTTCCATTGTTTCTGATCAAGACACCCGATTTGTGGGGAATTTTTGGTCAAGTATGTGGGAACTGATGGACACTAAACTAAAGAAAAGCATAGATTTTCATCCACAAACTAATGGCCAGACAGAAGTAGTTAACAGGACAGTGATCGAGTTGCTCAGAGGATATTACAGCAAGCATTCTAAGCTTTGGGATGAACATTTGTGTTATGTGCAACATGCTTACAACAGAGCAAAACATTCTTCTACATAGAGATCTCCTTTTGAGACCTGTTTTGGTTTCACTCCAAGGTCTCCTTTGGATTTTGTCTTTGGTAAAGATACCACAGTTGAGGGACACAGTGATGTGGATAGGGAAACTTCATTCATTGAACAAATCCAGGAGATCCACCAGGTGGTAGAGGAGCAGTTGGAAAAGAGCCAAGCCAAATACAAGGCTAGGCATGACAAGCATCGAATGGAGCATAGTTTCTAAGTTGGTGACCGAGTCTGGCTATACATCAGCAAGGATAGGATGCAAGGTGAAGTTAAAAAGCTAAAGCCCATCAGGTATGGACTACTTTCAAAATACTTGAGAAGATTGGTGAAAATGATTTTCGCCTTGATCTACCAGCTTACATGCACATCTACGTAGTTGTAAATGCAGATTGATTGAGATTGTTTGAACCTTCTCTAATTGAGGATCTCGAAGAGCAGAGTCAATTGCCTTATATTGATGACCTGCTACCTGAATATCTTAATGAATTGCAGGAAGACACAGTTCTGGATAGGAAGGTGAGGACGACGTGTAGAGGAGATGTTGAGTACCTCAATGTAGGGCCCAAGGGTTCAAAGTTGAGCAGTGCAAAGTGGATTGAAATTGGACAAATGAGACAACAGTACCCTCACTTAGTCGATGCTTGAAAACCAACTTTTGGTGGTACAAAAGCTTTTTCAGTGGGAAGGCCATGATCCTAATTGGATCCATGAAGAATAATAAAAGCACCATGACTGTATTAGATCTGGACAAAACTTCAAATTCAATAGCACAGAATGATCAGAAAAACTTCTGAACCGTGGCAATTGGTATCCAGCATGGAACGATGAGGACCTCGGTCAAAGCACGCTGACTAAGGCCCATGGAGACTGTGCAGGAGGCAAAACTGGCACATGGGAAGCCCAGATCAAGAAGAGGAGGTATTTATGACCCATTGAAATGGAAAGGCCCCAAAGAACTCGGTCGCATGGAAGTCGGGAAAACCTTGCAGAAAAGCACAAGAGGCTGAAGGTGGGACCCGTGCTCCAGAAACCAATGGTATTTATTGGGGGCACCCTTGGGCAGTAAGCGGATTTGGAGAAAAATGAGTGAATCCACTCAGCGCTCGACACATGGCAAGCGGAGGAGAGAGAAAACCACCGCTCATCACACACTAATGGTCGAGCAAGTTAATTGCATGAAATGAGAAAATGGCATTAGATCTAGAGGCTCTAGATCTAATGGTTGAGAACGTGCCCCGTGAAGGAACTAGATTTGATAGGGGATTAAGCCAAGATCTATAAGGATTTGAGGTCCGATTTGACCACTGTGGTGGTGGATGACTCATTCCACGAGGAAAACAAAGAACTGTACCGACGAGGAAGAGCTGGCGTAGTTTTCAAGAGGACAAGTGGCCACTCCCTATGAGTCATTGATGATGACGCCAAGACAGAGAATTCCAAGTGAATAGTAGCAGGAAGAAGGGGAATCAAACAGTCGTGAGAGTGATTGGCTTTAAAGCCATAAATAGATAAAGCAGAAGACGCTGAAAATGGAAAAGAGAAGAAAAGGAAGAAGACAGAGAAAACAAAGAAAAGACAGTAAAGAAAAGAAGAAAGACAGAGGGTCGAGTTGATCACAGGAAGCATCGAGCACCAGAGAGCTTGAGAGGTTCAAACCATCCTTGAGAGGATCTCTCAGAACTGGGCACCACATTGGGCTCCTTCCATTAAAGACCAGAAAGGTCAAGCGCTGGTAAGGAAAAGAGTTTGTGCACTCTAGTGGCTTGGGGAATCCAAGAACCACCCTGCCAAGCAAATTCTATTTCAAGAGACTCATATTGAGCTCCTTCATTATAATTCTCTGCTGTAAAGAGACAATAAAAGAAGGCCACCACTGAGAACTAGATCGGAGACATAGCCCTAGAGGATAGGGTGAACTCCTTATTAATTTGTTGTGTTCTTGTATTTTCTTACTATGTTTCTCTTCTATTTTCCATTTTCCAGTGTCTATGTATTTTGCAATCTGATTGATCTGTTGCCTAAAATAACATAGACACACACCAACACATGAGTCTATAATACCTTCATTGATTAAATCTTTATCTGAGATCACTCATAGGGTGATTTTCATATCATGGATTCCAGGATCACGTTCTTTCACGTTTAATCAAAGAAGAGGTATATGTGGAGCAACCCGAAGGATTTAAGATTTATGATTGAAAATCTCATGTATGCATGTTGAAAAAATCTCTCTATGGGCTGAAGCAAGCACCCCGAGCATGGTATGAGAGGATTGATAGCTACTTGATGAAGTTGGGATTCACTAGGAGTGAAGGCGATCCTAAAATTTACTTTAAGGTTGAAGATGACAAGCCTACCATACTAGTTTTATATGTGGATGACCTCTTTCTAACAGGTGCATACCCTCTCATTCATAAATGTAAGAGGGAGTTGGCTTTTGAATTTGAAATGAAGAACCAAGGACTTGAAGTGTGGTAGAAGCCAAGGAAAATTTTCCTATCTCAAGGAAAATATGTGGTGAAGATTCTGAAAATATTGGAAAGATTCGGTGTGGTGGACTCCAAGTCTGTAACTACCTTGATGGAGCTTGACTTCAAGAAGTTAAGTGGTAGTGCTGCTAGACCTATTTTATGAAATGCTATCGAGTATCGGCAACTCGTCGGAGCATTAATGTTCTTAGTGAACTGCCATCCAGATATATGCTTCGCAGTCAACACATTGAGTCAACATATGGTTGAACCTCACCACATACATTGGGTTGGTGCAAAGAATCTGTTAAGATATCTTCGAGGCACAATCACTTATGGGTTAAGATACACTACTGGAGATGTGAGATTACTTGGATACACAAATGCTAATTGGGCAGGCAATGTCGAGGACCGTAAGAGCACTTCTAGGTGTTGTTTCTCCTTAGGATCTGCTTCGATATCCTGGATGAGCAGGAAGCAAAAGTCGGTGGCCTTGAGCACTGCTGAGGTAGAGTATATTGCTGCTAGCATGGCCGCTTATGAGGGAGTCTATTTGAGAAATCTCTTCAGTGAGTTGTTTGGATTTACATTGGATACCACTGTGATCCTATGTGACAACTAGAGTGGGGTTCATTTGTCAGAAAATTTCGTATTTCATGATTGATACAAGCATATCGATATCAGGTACCACTATATTCGAGATATGGTGCAACAGGGAGATATAAGGCTCCAACATATCGGTATAGATGAACAGGTCGACGACACTTTGACAAAGCCTCTTGGGAAAGTAAAATTCTTAACTTTCTTAGAAAAACTTGGAGTTGTTCAAAGACCCTCTTATGAGGTTCCTGTATGATGCATTGAGATCTGGGAGCTCCAGGGATGTGTGGGGTACTTCTTGGAGCAACATATGACCACAACATGATTCACTATCCTCTAGTGGTATACATGTACACCCAGTGGTGACTATGTAGTAAGATGATTATTTCTCTTGTGAGGCCTAGATTGTTGTGTTCTCCATGGCGATTGTAGTAGGATTGATGTGTTCTCATGTGAGGCCTGGATTGATATGTTCTCATGTGAGTCATGGATTGATGTGTTCTCCATGGTGATTGTATCAGGATTTATGTGTTCTCCTGTGAGCGCTAGATTGATATGTTCTCCATGGCAATTGTAGCAGGATTGATGTGTTCTCTTGTGAGGCCTAGATTGGTTTGTTCTACATCGTGATTGTAGCAAGATTGATGTGTTCTACTGTGAGGATGGGATTGATTAAGTTCTCCTGTTGATATATCCTACCCATGTAGTTTGGGACTCATGGGAAGTACCTCTCATTTTATCAATGAGCAGGGAAATGAAGTTAGGGACCATAGTGGTACCGATGGACGCATCATTGTATCTACCATACTGCCTATGCTAGGATTACCTCCATTGATCTGGGATCAATGATACTAGTCTGGGACCAGTGGTAGGATTTGTACCATACTATGACACTAACTTTAAGTGAGTTAAGACTAGTCTGGGACCAATGGTACATACTCTGAGACTGACTTCATGTGAGTGCAGTACTGGTCTGGGACCAGTGAGAGTGGTACATACTATGAAGCTGACTTCGACTCAGTTGAGACTGGTCTGCGACCAGTGGTATGCACTCTAAGACTCACTTTGAGTCAGTGGAGGATGATACTGGTTTGGCACCAGTAGAGTGGTACTCACTATGACGTTGACTTTAGGTTGGTTGAGACTGGTCCGGGACCAGTGGTACATACTTTGAGACTTACTTTGAGTCAATATGATACATCCTCGATCATTTCTTCTTCTTCACAATTCAGAAAAAAGTAGAGCAGAACAAAACAATACAAGAGTAGAGTAGAACAGAGCAGAGCAATACATATTAGTACAGGGTAGAACAAGGCAAAGCAGAAAAGGCAGAATAGAGTAGACCAGGGCAAGGGTCAGGCTGTATAGGGCAATGCATTTTATGGATGAATAGTAGCGACTGACAGACAAATTGCAGATGAAGTTCTCCCTAGTTGAGAGGGACTGTTAAAATTGGAAAATATGGCCAAACTTCATGTGGGTCATCTTATCCATGACTAATAATATTTTTATTATATTTCTCTCATCGAGAGGTGTAGGATTGATCTAAAGATCATCTGATTTAGATAAGTACTTATGGAGATGTGAATTTATTTTGATTATGGAATTATTATCTAGCTGACCTACAACTCATTTAGGCTTAGAAGCCCAACAGTCGCATCTATTCACACATCAATTTTGTGTATAAATACATGAGGACATTTCCTCTTTTACACACACTCATCTCATCACATCTCTCTCCCTCACTGGTGTACGGCAAAATCTTTCACTGGTGTGCAGCGGAACCTTGCACTGGTGCGCGGTGAAATCTTACACCGGTGCGAGGCAAAATCTTGCACTGGTGTGCGACAAAATCTTGCACTGGTGCATGGCGGAACCTTTCACTGGTGCACGGTGGAACCTTGCACTGGTGCGCGATGGAATCTTACACTGGTGCACAGCGGAATCTTGCATTGGTGCACAACGGAACCTTGCACTGGTGTACAGCGGAATCTTGCACTATGTGTGGCAAAATCTTGCACTAGTGCACAGCAGAATCTTGCACTGGTGTGCAGTGGAATGTTGGATTGGTGCATGGCGAAGTCTTGAACTGATGTACGATGAATGAACTTGACAAGTTTGATCTAGGGTTTGCTGCCCTAGTTTATGGTTGATCCGGGGTTTACTGCTGCTTATATAAATCATATTTTTATACTATTGCTCTCTGTTGAATTATTGAAGATAAAAGAATGTTTGATTAAAGGGTTTCCCCACATATTGTGGGGTTTGTCCCTGGCTAGCTGCCACATCTTGTGTCTCTTTCCTTGCCTTATTTTCTGTCGATCATTTAATGTTCTATCTGCACTTTACTTTATGTACATGTGATTTCTAATCTATGGATAATAATAAGAAAGATAAGTAAAATACTCTAAGCATAGAACATACCATAAATTAACACTTTGCAATATGTGATATCACAATAGCAATCGGGAAGGGGATATGGGCAGCCATTTTACTGTTTCATGTGATATGCGATAGCATGATCATGCAATATGGTGACACGTGGCTTGCGGGCCTAGTTTACTATATTGGGAATGGTGGGTTATATATAATGTAATATATATAATAAAATGAACTTGTGGCCATGGTTTGTGAATATTTTTAAAACATTTCAAATGGAAATGGAAATGTGGCTAGAGTTGGTATATCAAATACATTTCGACTAGAGTTTACAATAAATCATGGAATTGAGATTGTGGTTACGTAGTTCCTGGCTAGGATTAAAAATAATATTTCATATTCAAATGGGGGAAATGATATTTTAATAGAGGATGCATTCATATACAATTCAAAACTATAGAAGTTAAAACAGTCTTTGGGATACGGGCAGCCATTTTACTGTTTCATGTGATATGAAATAGTGTGATCATGCAATATACCGACACATGGCCTACGGGCCTAGTTTATTATATTGGGAATGGCGGGTTATATATAATGTAATATATATAATAAAATGAACTTGTGGCCATGGTTTGTGAATATTTTTAGAACATTTCAAATGGAAATGGAAATGTGGCTATAGTTGGTATATCAAATGCATTTCGACTAGAGTTTACAATAAATCATGGAAATGAGATTATGGTTACGTGGGCTCTGGCTAGGATTAAAAATAATATTTCTTCTTCAAATGGGGGAAATGATATTTTAATAGAGGATGCATTCATATACAATTTAACACTGTAGAAGTTAAAACAATCTTCGAGCCTTTATCTATTTTCTGAAGTGAAAACTTCATTATGGACTATCTTTTAATCCAGGAATTAGATTTATGTGTTGGATATACTGTTGGAAAGCTTCTTCTAAGCATTTTATGATGAAAACACCTACAATATGATCTGATCCAAACACCTGTAGTCTGATATGATCCAAACATTGTCATGCAAAAAAACACATTATATCTTAGCACTTGGTGTCAATTTGGAAATAATTTTTAGGATGACGTATTATTTACAACATCTCAAACATAATAATGATTATCTATAATCAAACGATCCTATAAAAAATTATAGGAAGCTAACACTCTACAAGGAGTAATAAAATCCTATTTTTTTATGGTAGTTGTGACATTATGACCACAAAGATAACAATTATTCATAACTTTTTCGTAAAGGAAAATGAACAAAACTTTTATTCATACAACTACATTTCCTTCTTCCCAAACCCATCCATCCCATTCCTTCATTTGACAAAGTATTATTTACACTTTTTATAAAACAAAATTTTATGTCTTGCACATGTAATTCAATATAATACCCGAAATCAATACATATTTAATAACTACAAATTTGTTTCCTTTCATTTCTCTAAAATATTTGAGAGCTTATCATTAGTTTAATTATACACAACCACTTGGTATTCATCATTCATATTCACGATTTTTTATTATTTTTTAGTTTTTGACACTTTTCCCAACATGTTACCTAACTAATAATAATTCTACAAATCCACAAGTTATTTTCAAGTATTAGATACTTATCTTAGAACTCAACAGAAAATATATTAAATTTATTTGACCACCCAACCATAAGCTAACTCTTCCTCTTAGCTTCCTCTGAACCATTATCCCACAGTCAATCTCAACAATACTTATTCAATATTTTCTTATAGGATAAAAGTTTCCACGCAAATTGGCATCTTGAAAATTCTCACCAGCATCTATCGCCAAATGGTGTAGGGAAGTCATTGTTTTTCTCTTGCGCAATGAATTCTATGAGAATACTAGATGAACAACATTTCTCTCTCGATGTTCTTTCACCTAGTTGTCTTTCTGATATATTTTTTTATCTCCCTGGCATCTTTGTGAAGCTAAGAGACACCTTTTATTTTCCTTTTTTCTTTCCTGTACTCGGTATCCCAATTTTGTTATTTCCATCTTGGGAAAAATAACTAATTAATTATTTTCTTTGGACTCAGGAATTAGTGACTCTTCCAATAACTTTTAACAGACTTATCTTTTCCAACTATTTAAGTTATTTATTAAACATTGAATACCTTCTTAGGGACACATAATTTCTAATTAAAATCACATATTAGTGTCAAACATTCTAATTAAATCCATGATATAAAATGATTAGAATTAAAGTTTTCCAAAACAAACATCCAACACACCTTGGTCGAAGAGTTTTCAAGTCACATTATCATAGGAATAAAACTTGTAATCTATACAAATACATAAAGTCCCATCCTTGGAAAAATGATGATAGGTGACCCACAGGTCATGTACCTGGAAGAATGACACCATGCTTCAGTAGCTACTACAACTTTTTGTTCACCTTAATTGCTTATATACAAACTTCCTTTACAACCCAATGTTTCGCAATGTGGTGTCCAACAACAGTTGGATCTCATTCTCCACTTCCTTCATAGGTGGTAACCCTTTAGGGTCTTGAGACATATCCCTATGTCCCTTTAGAAACTTTCCCAATTTTTGTTGGTAATGTAGATCAATAATTGGTGGGAAGTGATTCAACATTGTGTCTTATGAAAAAATTTCACCCTTTTGCATTAGCTTACCAACAACACATCACAATATATAAGTAGCACATAGAATAAACATGATCATATAAGAAACATATATAAGAACATAACCATGATAGAAACAAAGTGGATAAGCATAAGAATAACTATCAATATAATCAGAGATAGAGAAGACACAAGATATAAGGTGGAAACGCATAGGGTAAAAACTACCATCAACTTATAGTCTTTGTCTTCGTCTTTTGTTATTAATCTAGAAATATTTATTTACATATGATCACTAGAAACCACCTATAGGAAGACAACACTCCCTCAATTTTATAGGGCACCACCTACTAGAAACCACCACTCCTAATACATCTTTCCCAACCACCATTAGACTATCTAGCCACCACTCCCAAGTTCTCAATTTAGTTTCTGAAGGATGTGGCTACAACTTATCACGAGAGGCCACTACTTACCTCAGTAAATACCTCAATTTTCGAGCTCCTTTGTGGACCACATTTAGTAATGTTTCATATTGGATCCACAGTCTTGTTAGTCAAACACTAATGAGCCTCATTCCATTCATTTTGATAATGGACTAGAACAATATCCTCTATTCTGAAGCAATTGAACACAATCTACAACACAACACCCAACATCCATATAAAACTCCACAATTGAATGAATCAACCGTCATATAATCAACTTGGCCGCATACACAACATCATACACAACCATCACTAAAACTATTGCAACACACATGTATCAGTCTCTACATAACATCACATAAAGTCTACTATAATAAGTTCCCCAATAAAACCCCTATAACAAAAACATATCAATAATTAGAAATATGATTTTTTGTCTCTACAATAATAACTACAACAATAACCCGATCTCCATATCAAAAGCAACTGACATAAAAAAATATGCACCAAAAACATGTTAGACACATAAATGCATAACTGTGTCATCCTCCAACATATGCTCCAAATCTCAGCTTTCATATGCACATTATCTCTGCAATACATTCACTCACGTTTTATCTTTCTCCAACCCCATCTTCTTAACACTTAGATCTTTTATCAATGAATAAATATGAAATCAATTGGATGCACTAATCCTAATTATATTTCACATGATCGCCTTCTAAAGTGTGGATAAAACTTCCTCAATATATCTAACCAAATACCACATGCAGAAACCACAACAAATGTCCTTAGAATTCACTGGAATGTGCACATAATTTGGGAAATCCACTTAGAAGCAATAACATAGCCTTCGCACTTTGGAAGTGCATTCTAATTTAGGTGAAAATCATACTAGGGTGAGTTACAATGCTTGTTTTCCTCTTATGACCCATGTTACCCTATTTTTCGGCAATAATCTCATCCCTAGCTTGTGGATCCTTTGTAAGCCTCAGGAAATTCTCATTAACATGTCATTAACCTTTTATCCTTTAATCACCAAGAAAATTACCCCAAAGTAGTTGACATCAATTCCAACACAAATGATCCTCAGTTGACTCCTCATGTAGACATCCTAGGTTGAAATCCAATAGCAATTGTCTCCATAAATAACTCCTTAGGAAAACATCCTAGGTTGATATCGATGTGAAAACCATGAGAAAACATTCCCAACATTCTCTAGCTTTTGCACTGATGTCAACATACAAGCACAACACCACACTAGTCTCCATGAACTCCTCAACCTAATTGATATCATTATCCTCTCCTGGGTGTCACTCTCTCTTTGACATCAATGGTAAAAGTGGGACAAGTATGCTGATATGAACTGGTAAGTGTAAAATTCATTAATTACTCATTTCAACATGCCAACACCATGCCAATAGAACATTATTCTATGCCAACACCATGTTCTTCCTTCTACTACTAGGATGAACAAATTCCCCCTAAGCATGTAATGGGGATGAAAACAATATCACTATGTTGTATACATTATATCACCTACTGCTAATTCCTTCTTGTCACATATAAGAGGCTTTCTTCTCATAGACCAAAAGTTATGAAATTATTACATGGCTTCATAGGCCTAATACATGGCTATGTGAATGAGATACAATTTTGATACAATACATCAATAGGCCCTCACATGGTTGAACAATCTCTCAAGGCTCTCCTCAATGCATGCTTATTACCAAGATGACTCCATGGCCAAAAGATGACTCTCACAAATGCATGGACCACTCAACCAATGCACTAACGATATTAATTGCAATGTTGATCTTGCACACATGAGTTCATGCATGGCTAGATCAATAGACTTACTATAATGCTTGCCAACATGTGCTCTCTCTCATGCATGAACATTACTCATATGACTCAAATAAAGGCCCATAAGAAAAACATGATAGTACATGCAATGACACCCAAAACCCATATAACCTTTAAATACATGATATATAAGAACCCAAACATGGTAGTTTTTATCTCTCCAAAATTTCTTCGAATTTGTCAGAAAAAAAAATGATAGAAGTAACCACTAACCTCTTTTGGAGATCAGGACCTAGCCTTCCTAATCTTAGAGAGGGCTCTCTCTTTATGGTTTAACGTTGTTTTAGTTAATTAATTTTAGGCTAGTTTTGATTGTGATTGGGTTTTTGATTTTAATTTGGGTGGTGGGATCACTTACTTAGATGAAAAGGGTTGTGTTTTACCATGGGCTATAGGGTCAAATGTCAGACAAACAAGACTGGATTAAGTTCTAAAAACACTCTCTAGAGGGCAAGATAGAGGAGTTACAATAGATCTCAAAGGCTTGAAAGTGAAATGATTCCCAATCAGATCCAAGGAGAAATTAAGGGTTCCCTAGCCCGAATCATGAGGAGAATGAAAGAGGTCAACCAGGATAGGAGAGCAATTAAGGGTTCTCAAATCCGCGTATCAGAGGAAAACATATAAATGACTAATTGTGCAAAACAAAGTGTACTTAAACAAATTTTGAGTGATATTTCCAGCTAATTCATTCAAATTTAGAAAAAAATTAAGTTTAGAAACATATAAGAAGGTAACAAAATTAGACAAATAAGATAATTCACTGCAATAGCTCATCTCATGAATCCTCTAGTGCAATATTTTTATTACTTCCTCCAGTATGTTGACTTGAAAAATGGTACAATCACACTTAGGTTTAAGATCAAAATAACTCTACAAATGTATAGCAATCCACCCCCAATACTTTTAATTCTAAAGTATTTATACAAAAAGAGTTTACAAAATATATCAAATTGCATTGAGAACTAATCTAGGAAAAGGACATATCTTCATGCAAGAAGATAGAGACAACTATTGAACTCATGTTTGTTGTCCCTTTTATTTGGGTTATGTTTTCTTTTATTCTTTGATATTTTTCCCTTTAAGCTGCTTGGCTATTTGGTCTTCACACTAGATGTCATTTTTACTGATTCCCTTTCATCTGATACACTTTGACCTGATAGACTTTGACCTTGTTGACCTGTCAATATCCTTTTATTGTGCTTTTTTACTTTTTACTGTACATTTATATTTTTACTGTGTATTTACTACAGTAAATCATTTAGTTTTTCCAATATTTCCTCATCTGGTAATTGGATATTGAGCATTTTTCAATATATCTCATCTACCTCCATATACTTGGCAAAAGTTGGCTTATTGAAGAAAAAGGTTTTTTACCTCATGATGGAGCTAAAACAAGCTTTCAAAAGTTTGGTATAATACTTTTCCTGTTGGTATACCCTTCATGGATGAAGTGTTTACATGATCTCTGGCCACTTCCCTAATCTTCTTATAGTAATCCTCCAGTGTCATTAACTTATCATTTATAACTAAGAGATTCGGTAATCCCTTTTGCCTCAAACGTTAGAACTTAACCATGAACATGTCAATAGCCAGTTGCATGGTTTGACACTTGTCCTCTAAGTTCAACATCAAATTCCTCTTTGTGAGGACTCTTCTAACTTCCAAAATTATACTTATCCTACGAGGTATCTCTAGTTCTTGCAACTCATACTTGTACTTGGAGTTGAGGAAATGAATGATCCTTGCAGCCTCCTTTGGCATATCTCCAAGTTCTTCTTTAACATTTCAAATAGTTTTTGTAGTCTGCTTTATCTAATAAATTTGTTAAAAAATAACCTAAATGGATGGCCAAATACCATTGGCAGAGTCAATGATATTGGCCCACAGTTTTTCCTTAGCCTAACATAGAGGTTCATTCAGTGGCAGCTCTTTCTCGAGGATTTTGATTCTTTTAGTCATCCTTGTGGCCTTCTGTTGTTCTTCTATGTGCATGATTTGGGCCAACTTGTAATCTGTTTCTAGGCTGGTGACTTTCTCCTTAAATTTGTTCATGTCAGTGGTCTAAATGGACATGTCTTCCATTGCTTTGAATAGCCTATTTGCTTTATCTCATGTGGAGCCTGTTGTTGTTGTTCTTGTTGCTGATGTAGTTGATGATAGTGCAGTGGCCATGGGAGCAGTGGGAGCTAAGGATGCTGCCGATTTAGAAGGTACAGTAGTAGTAACTGTTATAATGAAAGTTGTAGGAGCATCATTCAGACTAGCTTGTTTGAGCTACATCAGTCTATCCAATTATTTCTCCATCTCCTTCCACTAATCGTTTAGTTGGAGCACTAGGTCCATCATCTCTTCATGATTTCTATGACTTTCCAGGACCTCCTTTGTCTGTGTGTGCTGTAAATGAGGCAACTTCAGCTATTTCTTGAGGGCTACTATGTGTTCATTGTTCTTTTTCATTAGTTTCTCTGTGGCCTTAATATCACTTAGGTGATGGCCCAGTTCAATGATCAAGTCCTCCAAGGATTTTATCCTAGTTTCTTTGGCCTGTGAGGAGGCCTTCCCCAATTTGTACTAGGTTGTCACATTTCCCAATGACTCTAGTAGTTTGTAGGCTTCCATAGCATTTCCTGTGAGGGTGGAGTAAATCATTTCTCTAGCCTGTTTGTGGAACTCTATCTGATCAATGGGATGAACATTCCTGTCCAATAGCTCAAATTTTGTCTTCTTGTAATCTACTAAGGTCTTTGGTTGTTGTATAGTGGGCTACAAAAATGATACCTACATTTTCCCTGCTTTGATGTCAAAAGCTTACACCAATCTGGTCCGGTTTGGTGGTGTAAGCTTGAGGTATTGGGCATATGTCTATCCCTTCAATTTTTCATTACTCATCTTTATCTCTTTGACTATATATTTGATATCCTTTTCCTTGTCAACTAGCCTAATGAAGGAAGAAACCTCCACAGTATGTTGTTTCTCTATCATCTATGTGTTGGAGGTTGATGGTTGTTGTGTTCCTCAGATGCAACTATTTTTTTACTTCTCTACCCCATTGGCTCAGTGTAAGTTATTTCCTTTGAGGCAATGTTCTCCTCCTGTTCAAATACAAGATTCAACTTAGGCCTTTTCTTGGCTCGAACAGCTCATTAGTAGTTTCCATGGCAGAGCTAGATGCCTCCTCCCTATTTCTCTTAGGATTCTTCTCTTCATTGGCTAGGGTCTGGAGGATAGGAGGAATGTTCATTGGCTCCCATTGTTCTGGAACCTTCAGGAAAGATTTGTGATCAAATTTTATTTCTAGATCAATGAGTGTGTTGTCTACATCTAAAACAATGTTGTCCATATCAATCAAGGTGTTATCCACCCACTGTTCAATGTCAGGTCTTGGGTGGTGGATGTATGCTCTCAACTTGACCCTAAGTCTAAGTTTAATTATAACCCCCGGAGGGTCATACTGCCATATGAAGTTGTTTCTGAACTTCATATCTTGTAGTAAACTGTCAGCCTCTGGTCCAACTTCTCTATTGTTGCAAATGAATGGGCCCAATTGGTTTTTCACTTTGAACCAGGTTTTCTTCCTATAAGCTAGGAAGTGGACCTCATCAGAGTTGATGATTTGTCTAATGTATTCAAGAGCAAATATCCTCATAGGGAGGTATTTAGGCAACTTATAGGGGGCTAATTAACAACCATAGATTCTATTCACAGTGTGGTTTTGGTAGAGGTACCAGTCTCCCACCTTATTTTTCTTTGCCAATTGTAGCACTCTCTTCGTCTCTGGGCTAATTCTAGGCTAATTCTTAGAAGTCAGCATGTTAACGACAAGGTATACAAGGGAGTCTATGATGTCTTTGTAGTTGAATGATATGGAAAAATTGTGGACCAAGGGTGTCCAGTGGATGACGAATCTCTCCTTTCCCTTGTAATCCAACTTCTGGATGGTCAAAGCAAACTTATTTGTCTGGTAATACTAGAACATATATTTTAACTTTTTTGATCTTTTCTTATTCTTTTTTTCCTTTTATATTTAATTTAAGACATACCCTCTTTACATTTTTTAATTTTTAATATCGAAAACATTTGCAGAAAGGAAAAGGTATGTACAATATTAAAAGACTAATCACAACCAATTCAAAATTATGAATCCTATTAATATAGGACACCAATAGTCGCTCCACATGGGGATGGCATTCCCTAGTGAAATGTCAAGAACTCTAAAGATCAGTAGCCTTTGAATTGGGACTAAAGTTACCTTTTAAATTGTTCTTCTACAATTTTTGATTTATTGATACTTATGATGGTGAACCCTTCAAATCTTAGGGCCTTCTCTCTAGGCTTCAACTTCAAAATATCACCATCCAATCTATTCTAACACTCTGCAATGTTATGTACAATGATGCAAAGTAAAGTGAACTATGGTCAATCAGTGGAAAAATAATTCTTCAACATTCTACCATTGGCAGGTCCTCCTGGTAGATCTGATCCATTTATCTCTCTCAAGAAAAAGGCATTGTTACCATTGTAACCATAAATGACATTACGCCCTTTCCATAAAAAGTCAAATTTTCCATGTTTTCCTTTGTCTTCTGTTCTTGAATCCCACTTAAGAACTTTATCACCTATGTAAAACTCATCTTCTTTGGTCTTTTTATCAAATACCTTTTTGATTTTTTCATGAATTACCTATGATTTTACATATACTTCTTCTCTGGTCTGCTGCAGGTGTATGGTATGGTTTATCCTTCTCTAGATATATTTTGGTTCGACCTGTAATATCTGGATGATCTTCATCACTGTCACTCCCAAGGATGATGGGAAAACAACATCCATCCCATCTACTAACTGATATGGAGATGTGCCAATGGACTACTTGGTATTTATTTTGTCTACCCACAGGGCATTGAATAACTTTTTGTTCCGTGTCTTTTTGTTGTCTTCCAGTAATTTCTTAATGATATTGACTAGGATTTTGTTAGAGGATTCTACAATTCCATTACGTTTAGGGTAATATGCAATGGAGTGGCCAAGGGTGATGTGGCATTTGTTACAGAAGTCTATCATTCTCTTGGATTTAAAGGCAGTTGCATTAATAGTAATGAGATTTTGGGGGCACCCAAATATTGACAAGATATTATTCTCCAAAAAGGAGATAATGACAGTGTCTGTGGCTTGTCTAGAAGGGATTGCTTCTATACATTTGGTAAAATAGCTAGTGACTATCAGAATGCACTTATGCTAGGTTGAGGAGGCTGGGTGTATTTCTTAGTTGAACTATAACCCCCATTGTTGAAATGGTATTTCAGTGGAGATTGGTTTAAGAGGCAAGGGTAAACGTTTTCTCATTCCCTCAAATATTTGGCACTTATGATAGGAGGTCACATGTTTCTTAACATCTACGAACAAGGTGGGCCAATAGAAACCAACCCTCAGAATTTTGTCAGCAGTAGTCTTCCAATACAATTGTTCTCCACAATCCCCTACATGAAACTCTTTCATAATTTTATCAGCTTCATCTGTCAATAAATAGTGCAAAAGAATACCACTAATGTCTTTCCAAAACAAAGCATTATTTATATTACAATATCTCAATGATTTCATTTTCAAAAATCTAGCTTTAGTTCTTGTCAATCTAGGAGGAACTTGTAAGTTTAGTAATGCAAATATAATATTTGCATACCAAGATGAATCAGTAAAAGGATCACTGATCTATGGAGTTGCCATCTCTTCCTGATCATCCAGGGCACTAATGAAATTGATATCTAGGGCCTCACAATTCGATTCAGTCATGAGTTTGGCTAAGCATTGGCATTTGATAAGGTTAGTAGGCTTTATCTCTATTTCATATTTCAATATTGTGGCAATCCATTTGCCTCTCTTTCATTCACGACCATTTTGTGTCAAAATGTACTTAACTACTGAGTTTGGAACATAAGGAATGATATGAGAATACATAATGTAGACTTTGAAATCATTGATGGCCTTTACTAAAGCTAATGTTTTTTTTTCTAGAAAATTCAATTGGTTGTTCACATCCTTGGTCATTCTTTTGCACCAAGACTACTGCAATGGTGTTTCTTGAAACAAAAAAAAAATTATAAAATTTTTCTGAAAATCAGGAGTTATAAGGACTGGAGTTTTGGTTAAGGATTCCTTGATGGATTCAAAGGACCGTTTGGCATCCACTGTCCATTTAAGTGGTGAGTCCTTTCTTAACATTTTATTTAGTTCTCTAATCAATTCTACTAAATTTGAAATGAATCTATTGAGAAAATTTATCTTTCCTAAAAATGATTGTAACTCTTTAATGTTTCTAGGATGGGAAATGGTCAAAATGGCCTCTATTCTACAAGGATCTATTCTAATTCCATATAGAGATATGATATGTGCCAACAAATTTCCCTCTTCTGAACCAAAGAGTGTCTTTTTGGGATTTAATTAAATCCCAAATTTCCTGCATTTGATGAAAACACTTCTCAAGTGGTCTAGGTGTTCATTATCAGATTTAGAAAAGGTAGTGATGTCATATTGGTATACCTCTAGGAAGTCATGGATCTCCTTGGCAAAAGCTGTATCCATAGCTCTTTGAAATGTTTCTCCTGCACTCATTAATCCAAATTGCATCTTCAAATACATGAATGTACCCCAACGAGTAGTAAAATGTAGTTTTGGCTTGGTCCTCTAGTTGAACTAAGATCTAGTTATATCCAAAAGATCCATCTAGCAATGAAATGCTAGATGAACCTACTACGCTTTGAAGGATATGGTCCAATTTTGGTAGAGGATAGTTGTCTTTTAATGAGACCTTGTTTAAATTTATGAAATCCACACAAAGTCTGATTTCCCCAGTTTTTTTCCTAGTAGTGACGAAGTTTGAAATCCAATATAAGTATCTAATGGGAGCTATAATTTGGGCATCAAACATTCTTTTAACTTCTTTCTCAATAGATGGCGTAAGAATTGGGTTAATTATTCTAAGTGTATATTTGAAAGGTTTATGATATTCTTTGAGAGGTATTTTGTGTTGTATTATGCCGGTGTCATAAGACTTCAAGTCTTCATAACTCCATGCGAATACATCTTGCAAATCCTTAAACAAATTTATGTATTTTACCTTTTCCTCTAGAGGTAAGGTTTTTGATATTTTAATGATTTTTGGTTCTTCCTCAACTCCTATGTTACATTCTTCTATGTCTGCTCTCAAAGTCTCTAGTTTCTGTTTCCTAGCTACATCATTTCAGTGAAACAAATATCCTAAGGGGACTAATCCATTAGGCAAAAAACTATTTTTAAGATTACTAATTTCAGGATCATCATTCATTATTTCCTCTATCTCTACAATTTCTAAGTTATCTACTTGTAATCTAGTGAAATTAGTAGGCTTAACTATATCTAAAATATTTACATCTATATCACTATATACGTTATTTTCTACTGTACAACCTGTATCTATATTACAATTCTAAAACTCACCTTCAACATTCATTCAGTCATTACAAGACCACCTATATTTCAGCAGTTAATCTAAATAATGGCACTAGTTGCAGTGCTTCTTTGCATTAACACCATGGAAAAGCAACAACAATGTTTCAAAGCACACTTACTGGAAAAGTTGTAATGTTCTGAGAATATTTAATGATAGCATCTGAACTTTGTACCTATGGTGGGGAAACTAGGGAACCCAAATCTTGGAAGATAACTCATACCAAATCTGAGGAAAAGATAAAAAAGGGAAAAAATTAAAATCTATAAATCAAGCAATGAATTGTTTACAAATCAAATACAATTCCTTTAACTAATAGTTAAATTGTGGTGATATGTTTAAATATTTAGTAAAAGTGGAACTTCAAACCATGGAATATTACCTTTGTCATTATTGTCATCCGTCAGTGATTGAGGTTACAAATCAATACTTATGGAAAGATTGTAAGAAATTATGTGAAATAGTAAAGCATAACCTCTATTTTCAAGCAACAAAATCAGGACATTGTTACATCAAGAGCCATAATTGATACATAATAAATGAATCAAGTCCTTGTATGGCACAGGCTTGTTTCACAACCTCTGTTTTCTCAATAACAATGTCAAGACATTGTATGTGGTTATTGGCAAAAGGAAACTACGTTCTAATTTGGAAGAGGACCTTATCAAAAGAATGGATTTATTCAAAGCTACAAAGCCTAATGGGTTACTGAAAAATAAGTTGGAATATGGGATCATGATACTTAAATTTAAAAAATATGCTCTCATTTTAGAAACATTACAGTTATATAATGTTTTTTGAAAGCATTACAATTTGAAATTGGGCCTTTCTATCAAGACAAATTTTCATTAACAGAATGTACTTTCCTACCTGAAATGTTGTAGATATCCAAGAAAAACTTGAAAAGCATAAGAGAACTTAGCATAATGTACTTTATTTCCTTCCTGAACATTCTTAAAGAGTTGAGGTTCCCCAAGTCATCAGGTAACTTTCGAAGGAAACGACGTTAGTAGTAGTCCAATTCACAACTGAAGATGTGTCACAAATACGAGGGGGCATCTCCTCCACATCACGAAAGTACTCTAGGTTAAAATCTAGAATTTTTGGAAGCTTAATGCTCAACTGGGTGTTATTGAACCCAAACATTTTTCCAATCTTCACTAAAAGCCTAAAGATAGCTTCTCTAAGTTCTACATGAGTTTACTATGCTCTTGAAGCGGGGGCACATGCAACCTCTCCAAGTGAATAGTCTTAAACTAAGTGAGGATAAGGTCGATAGATCATTCAGTGTGGATCTCTTTAACCCATAATTGAATACTACATCTCTATTGAACCCATAATTGAATACTATTAGGACTTTCAAATTTTTCATGGAACTCAAAAATGTTGGAAGAAAGTATTTTCTTTGAGAAAAGAGTAAAACTAAAGCCTATGCTTGAGGACAATTGATGTCACACCACTAATACGTCTCCATGGAATTTGTATAGGCAAACCACAAATGCAGAATTCCATTAGAATATTTTGTTTATTGAATACACAAATGAAATCATTGCATTTCTTTAAAATATCTTTTGAAATCAAAATTACCAAAATTACATATCGATAACCTAGTGGGTGTAGGATAAAATTCACCCGTGTCATTCACAAAAAGCATGAGCAAAAGACCTAATACTATATATAAAACCAAGAAATTGACAAATTCATCAATTCTAGGGACCTCATAACCACCCTGCCAATACACAAGTATGTTCCTATTTGTAGTTAGAAAAATTACCTAAATTACAATTTGTTTACTCCAACCTATGTTGCAAAGTTATAGAAGGATGACTAGTGCAATCAATCCATTCCTTTTAGCCATAGATTTGTTTCAATTTAAAACAAAAGTATACAAATATACTTGTCCAAAGTCTACTACTACTAAGCATTAGTTAATTATAAGAAAGTATGTAAACATACAAACATAAATTAACACTCATGAATATCCCAACTTTCTATAAAGTGCTATGACTACAATGATGGAAATCACAATTATTTTCAAAAGCTTGGAATCATGCCTAAGCATCCTCTATGAATGACCCAATGCCTTCCTAGATAGCTTTCTACATTAAAGTTGCAACAAACAATATGACATTAGGCATGGCTTGAAAGTAACTAACCGTTGCATAAAGCAGGCATAGATGGAAAGTGCAGACCGCGTTTTCAAGATATCGGTTAGAAAATCCATAACATATAATAGAAAAAATTGAGAAACTCATACTGTCATCTGTCTATTGAATATTGTCACCAATTTTCTCACAAATTATACTACAGAGCATAAAACTGCTCATAAATTAACGTAACACACAGGCTTCATATTCCTTGTATATGGCTTCATATTCCTCATTTTTCTTCAAGTTTGTTGCCATCAACCACACAAAGCAGAGATAAATCATGGATTAACTTCATTGAAAGCATGGATATATAAGATTGAAATAGTAACTGCAATATTTTGAATAAAATTTGTAATGTTTTGCAATTGCAAAGAAAATTAAATATGTCAAAATAAAATGTGGAATCTAAATTTTCTTTACAAGACTTAAATTATTAAAGATAATAATAAATCTTCCCAACCATTGAAGGTAAATCTGATTAAATCGAATGCACATAGTCTTTATTTCCATTATCTCAATGTTTTACTGTCATGAAAAATAGATATTTCCATCTCAACATATCCTTGGTCATTTGACATTTCCCTTGGTTAGATTTTAAAGGTAATGGCTAAACATTTATAGAAATTCTAATATTGTAAGCCTTACCATTTCCCTTTCATTTGTCAAGTTTAATTTCCACATTTTCTATTTCAATGAAACATTAAAGGTTGCAAACTTTGTGGTTAAGATCCAACTGGTAGAAGAAGGATGACTTTCTATGAAGCTCAAACCACTCACAGGACCCTTTAATACCACCATGCTTATTTGGCATGCCCAGGGTCTACAGAACCACAAGACTAACATAATAGATTTAATGCTACAAGAAAACACAAATACTTCAAGCTCGACTTCCATTATAGTTTTTTACATGCACTATATGGTCTACACTATCCTCTGAGATGGACAGAGGTTCTTTGTGAAGACACACCAAATACAACTGAGTGATTTATGGCACAATGATTAAATAATGATAAGCCAAAAAAATATGTACTATTTAACATAATATATGCTCACTGAAGGGAAAGATTACAGGCCAAGGATTTAGACTCCAAACACCTAATTGGAAGTTGGTTTATGTGGCCTCAAACCAGATGCACTTGGACTCATATTTTTTCCTTGAATAACCAAAGGAATGCCTGAATGCTTTTCCCCTCTGTGAGGGCTATGTCTCTAATCTCACTTATATAGGGGATATATATTTGTTTAGCTTTTGCAATTTTGGGACTTAATGCAGACTCAGATCCATGAATTGGTGTGCAAACACTCGAGCTAGTTATCCATGGACTATATGTGTGTTTGACCTCACCACGACTTCATGTAATCATCTCATCCAAAACTTCGCCATCATTTGCACCTATCCCCATGCTTCCTAGTCTAAACCCCTAAATTCCAGCTTCTTACAATTATATATGTTACAGTTCAATTTATTAATGTTCATGATGTAGGGGTTATGAAATAGAATTGAGTAATATTTTTAAAATCTATTTGATATGTGTCTTTCACTCATTGTTATATTGCATGGCATTCTAGGGGCTTCTTCATACTTTGTTGCATCCAATTCTTGAAGATGTGCTCCTTTGAAAAACTTGGCAAGGATATACTGCCCCGTTGGGACTAACAACATGATCAGTAGTGGGAAGGGAACACCATCTATAGGCACCCATGTGATACCAAAACATGCCAACAAATAACATGTCTGGAAAATGGTGAAAGTGGCACTTGTCTTGAAAGGCACCATTTCAATAAATGTAGCATGATACTCTTGAAGTTCTTTGTAACCATCAGTTCAACATTGATCAGCTTTGAAAACTATAGTACAACTATTAAATTCAATCACATTATAGTTTGAATAAATTTCATACTTGTATCTATGGCTTGGAGCCGTGAAAAGAAACCATATCCTTTCCCAAAATTGATTTCCTGGCAAACTCTCTATGGCCATGAAGGCAAAGTAACCCAAAAGCATAGAATTTGGGATCTTTCTAATGATGGGCATTACTGAAGGCAGCCAACCACCATCAGAGATTGCAACAAATTACTCAGTCATTGTTCTTTCACCTCAACAGGAAGCAGTTCATCCACATCCTTGTCAACATTAAAAATTGATTTATTAACTGGGGAATCCATATTACTAGTACTTGTGGCCAATTGAATTGTGGTCTCTTTCAATTCCCTAAGAGCCTGCACAAATGGTTGGGACATGAGAAGACAAATAAATAAAGGGAGAGGAAAATTAGATAAAATGAAACACCTAAACTCAAAAAAAATACCATTACCAAGGCAAATGGAGGCTGATAAACCAGTGGGGTCTGCATTTTCTCATAGGCTTCTTGCATGTTTCTGTATAATTGCATTAAGGTTGACTTTTTCTACATACTTTTCCGGATTGTTGTCACTAATTTGCTACGCACCAACTGTAACAAAAGTACTTGTAAGTTACTCATCTATAAAATGTCTGAATTGTGTCTTTGCCCTTAGAAGTTATAATTGATAATTCCAATATATTGGTACCTGATGTTTGAGGGTAGCTAAGATTTTCATGTGCATGGGAGATTAAGGAATAACACCATTTGAAGGAGGTATGCCAACAAGACCACAAAAAATACTCTGCCACAATAAAAGGAAAATTTATGATTCCACTAGAGATTTTTTATGGAGGTGAAAACAAAGAATGAAGCGTTAGATCAAGATGTATTCTGAAGAGCAAGAGTTCTTCCAAAATAGGGTAGCCATATTGCGCGCACTATAAAGCATAGAAAGCCATATTGTACAATATTATAAAATACCCTATCAGTAATAACAGATGGCAAAGAATTTCAAATGATCAGTCATATTTGACAATCGTAAATAGCTTAATTTCCTAATAAAGTTTTGTTCAATAGTCTTGAAGAACTATAACCAACACAATCCAGCTACACCAATGGTGCAAATCCTTGGCAAATGTGGCAAAATATTTTTTTTTTTAAACATCGTATACTTGATCATGTTACTTATACAGGTTTCCATCTATTTTACGAGTATCCAAAGAGAAACTCACTGGTGAGATGACGCAGGCTACGTTACAACAACCCAATAATATTTTTATCCCCGCAGCTAATATACAGGTCTGGGTACAAAACCTAGATCTTTGAAATACTCATGCCCCTGAGCACTATAAGCAGTGATGCATCCAAAAACACCAAAATACTCATTTCCAAAATTCCTACACCTTTGTGTAACTACAAACACATCTTATGTCAATTGGGTCTAGATCCACTAGTTACGTGGAATGATTGTTATCCTCCCTACAATGGTTCTATTACCACCAATGACATGTTGATATTGCCTTTGGCCCTAAGGAATTTGCTTAAGCCTGGGTGCCATCCTCAGAATGAGGCAAAGTTCTCTAGGTTTTCTCAGGATATATTTTGCAAAAAGCATTTTAGTAAATTGCGTCTAGACCAAGAAATTGAGGGGGAATGTTATCCCTCCATACCTAGGACCAATTCTCACAAGTGACAAGCTGACCTCTTAATGAATGTATTGATGATTGCCCCATGCCCAAAATAATTTAGGTTTACCCTGGATACCATCCTCAGAATGAGGGGAAGTCCCAGGGTATATACTCCAAAAAAAAAAAATTGTAAATTGGGGCTAGACTAGGTGGTTGTGAGGACTCTTAGCCTTCCAATATTAGGATATACATGCAATGAAATATATGTGGGAGATTCTTGTTTGAATTAGAATGGTAGCTCAAGCTGAGAACAACATGAGGTAAGTGTTTAAAACTAGCAAGAAACCTATTCTAGATACAGAATTCCACCCTAGCCTAGGAATGACATTTTTAAGGGTTCACATGTGTGCATAAAAAGCACCTCACCCCACCTCAAGCCTTGTGCTCCACTATCTGAGCAGATCTTCCATGAGGTCAAGTAGTAGGGGGAAATAGCACTAGGGAAATTATAATTCCCCCCTACAGAACTTGGTTGAAGTTGTAGAGGTATAAAGTCACAGGTAAGCACTATCCATAACACATATCGCAAGGTTCCATAGGGATTTTGAATCGTCGGTTTTGAGTGAGATGTGTGTCCAATAATTTCTTTGCAATTTGTCAATCTAGCCTTTATAGGACTTGAACCATTGAATCTGGCTTCATTGGATATCCCTAACCCTAACCCTAACCCTAATGAACCTAGTGGATATCACCATCATGTGTGGATAACATTGCTTCAAATACAAGACCCAGTAGGGTAGATTGAACGCATGAAATCATACACCCAACACACTTAGAAAACTACACTATTCACAAAATAGACATTCATGCATGCCCTCCCCAGGATGAGTAACTATGCCTTCCTAATTGAAGACAATACATTCATACATGTGCCCCATCCAGTGATCCTACTGAACTACTGCACCTCCATTAGATGATCTCTTAAGTGCCCTCTACTAAACATCAACTTTCCTCTGTACAAGCTAGAATGTATTTGTTGAAGGATGTTGTTGTTGCCAAAGGAGAACAACTACTGAGAAATAGGTAAAATCTAAGACTACCTCCACTCTTGTATCAGATAAAAGTAAAACTATTTTCAAATTAAATAATATTGTTAAGCAATTTTCTCTTTGTATATTCAGCGAGCCAAAAATGAAAGATATTGTATCATATGTGGGTACATGGAGCAGTTAGAAATTAGTCTATTGCCATAGACTGAAATGGAGTACAAGCCTTTTACAAGGCCTATGGTACCAAGTGCAATATCTAGTTTAATCACAATAATATTCATTGGCTTGTAACAATCTTCTTAGGGAAAAAAACTAAAACAGGTTTATTACGCTTTGAATTTTAAATGCTTGTTAAAGGATCAAGTGGTAGTTGCAAAGAACAACCCAAACTGGGTGATATCAAAACAAAATAATTTAGTATTTCCAAGACAAAATAACATTACTGATGTATCTCTAAATTCCATGAAAACAAAACAATTTGATGTATTGAAATGATATTAGGAGATTAGTAAAGAGGATCAAATTAAGTGATGTTATGGCCACACCATTGTATCCATTTACGCTTCGAGCGAAGAGACTCGGCAACACCAAGAACATCAAGTGCCCTCTAAGACAATGTAGTCCTTGTGGTTTGTAGAGAGTCTTATCACACTAACATGGGGCTCTTCAAACCAACTCTCTACAAGGTCATTACAAATGTAAAAAATCAGCAAGACATAAATTTGGTAGTAAATATGACAAAAAGAAGAACTAGTGCAAAAAAATTTCACAATCCTTCTTTTGAAACCAACATTATAATCTCCTTAGCATTGTGATCAGCTGTTAGTGTTCTTCCCAAGTGAGCGAACTCAACTCTCCCTTGACAAAGTGTAATTGCATAAAAGAAATGTCGGTCTCATGCCAATAGGTCTCCTATGATGAATGCACAAGAACCTAGTCCATAGAGCATTTTTCTCTTCGCTTAGCTACCTAGGGCTTATTTCCCTTTCCAATTATCAGTAATTCGTTTCCAAGAAAATATAAAATAAGAATAATATTTTACTATATTCTAAAAGGTGAAGATGTTGAAATCATGCCACAAAGTGAAAGGAAACCAAATATATTTCCTCAAACAACCAAATATATAAAGAAAACGACAATAATTATAAAAATAAAACTAGATCTGTTGATCTAGGCATGAAATGAGTCAAGTGACTAAAAAAATCTGACCAAAACAAACCAAAAATTTCAAACTTGACAAAATACTCTAAACAAGCAGCAAACAAACTGCTAAATTTTTCTAAGATATCAGAGCTAGACATCAACGCAATTTGATGTACTTGAATAAGCCCATTGTTGCTTAGCGTTAGACTTCTTAAATTAGTTATTTATCATTTAATACTAGGACATTGTCTATGTGAAAAGAAATAGGTCTCAGCTTCATCAAATCCAACTTCATTTCCAATCAAAGTTCAAATCCAAAGGACACTATCTCATTACTCTTGGATGGTGCTAAAGTTAAATACACAAAATAACAAAAAATAAAGATATGATAAAAAAATAGACCTGTAAGATTGTATTGGTTGAGTGTGACAGGGGCACCAATAACTGATACTAGAGAGATTTATAGAATGTGGTAGTTACTACTGTGTGTGTATTATGCGATTAGTGGTATGGTGGAGAGACCTACCAAGAAGGGACGTTGGTCTCAGGAAAGTATAGTAGGGAGATCCATACAACATTTATGTAAAAGGAAGACTAGAAGTTTTGTCTTCAACTTGGTTTATGTTATGGTAGAATTTTGTTGGTGATAAGTGGTAACAAAACACTTACATCAATAGGTAAAAAGTAAATTTGGGGCATGGGTTGGACTGACTCATGTTATCTCATCCCTTAATGGTCCTAAGGACATGTGGGGACCCGAAGAACTTAGTACCTGAAAGTCTTGAAAACATGGCTGACAAATGACTGACAAAAAATGGCTAACAACTGACTTGAAAGTCTTCTTAAATTTGTTATTTATCATTTAATAATAGTCAGACACTAACTATGTGAAAAGAAACAGTTCCCAACCTCACTAAATCCAGCTTTATTTCCTGTCACAGATAAGAAACAAACAATGTAATGATTAACTATGAAACATAAATCTTAAAGTAACACATATCAAAGTAATGTTGCTACAATGTTACAATGAAAAATACAAATATAGAACCTATTTTTACCTTAATTTGACATATAGTAATTTTTCATGATGAATGGAACATGTATACCAAAATAAGAGTCCTAGGGTATTTCAATTTCCCAGTTCTCATCTTGGTCCTCATTTTCTAAATTTTGAACATGATCTTCTCTAAATGAACTGTCATTATGAGCCTCCAAAACATTATGTTCTATATCAAGTTCATTAGAGAGATTTGTTATATTGTTTTCTCCCATTCTATCATAATTTGATCGCCAAAGAGTTAGCGCTCTTTCATATGGAAAATTGTCAATGTCATACTTTGTTACATATAATCTTATACATGTATCCACATGTTTATCAAGCTTGTTCCTCAACATTGACTTCAAGAATTATAATGCACTAAACATTCTCTCATCCTCCACTAATCCCAAAATCATGGTTTGACACAAATCTACTAATTTGAAATATTCTCATATGTTTTCTTGCAGGTATTGGCCAGCACTTAAAGTAATCCATAATCTTGTTATAACACCATTTTCATTAGGATTTTCCAAAAGAGGATATTTCTTCCACATTGTTCCAATGAAGCGTCTACCTTGTTGATACAATTTTGATGAATCTAAAATACCTTCAATTTGTTCTCCATGTATCGAGACTTTCTTGCAAAAATGGTCTACTAAACATTTTAATCTTTTTTGAAAATCAGCTTTTAAAGTTCTTGGACATTAAAATTGTTCCAATATTGAGGGTATACCACACACATGGCCTCCAACAATTCATCTCAAGGAAATCGTTCTCTTATCTCTAATGATAGTGATCTTGCAATTTCTATCAAATTTTATCTCACTGAAATCACAATATTATCAAATTGGTCTCTTGGCATGGGGAAATCTTTGGTGAATCATTGTATCTTACTAATATAATGGAAGGGAACCATATACCCATGCACTGTGATACATAGTATCCCTTTTTTGTCAAACGTCAATTTTTTTTTAGTATTTTCTATATTGATGATCTCAGTCCAACTTTTAAACTCTGGAGCAGTAAAAGAGCCTGGCATCATATACAAATTATATAATGCAAGACATGCTGACTTTCTCGCATTTGTGTATTCTATAATATACATTGTGCGATTCTGAGACATTTTCATGGGGACATTCATTTCATGTATCATAGGAAGAATTCCAGCCAATGTCAATAATGTCTCTATATTAGTTAGTCGAGAAAGAAGAACTTGAGCTTTGTCTACATTATAGCGATTTTCATACATCAACCCTACCAAAGATTTGAACTCACTAAATAGTCTTTGAGCTGGTCCATTTAATGAGATCCATCTTGTATCAATATCTCTCAGTAGTTTTTTTCCATCTGTAATACCATCTACAAATTGTTGAAACTCTAAATATCGTTTGGGACTACGAGAAAAGTATGCATGAGTCTCAAGTACAAGATCTTCAACTTTTGAAACTGATTGAAACTTTCTTACTATTTTAAATGCAAGATTCATCCTATCAGCCATACAATGAATATTAAGCATATATGGTGAAGTTGATAGTTGTAGCTGAACACAAAGGCCATTCCTTTGTCCTTGTATTACCATTGCTCCGTCTGCTCCAACACATAGCAACTCATTTGCAATCATTAATTGATCCATACCACTTTCCTTCAATCCATTAAGAAAAATTTCATAAATATTTTCAACTGTAGAAGTCTCTCATCTTATTAATCACAACTAGATAGGAATGCCTAATATGGTCATTAACCATATAAATGCTCATGCAAATTTAAGACATAAAATATAATAATTCATTTGTATAACATTAAATCAACATCACTTATGCGATCAGAATGAAAAATGTCTAAGGGCGGAGAACGAAATAGGTTTTTTCTCCTTGGCTTGGTTGTTGCTCGAATGGCGCTGCCACTAGCCTCGGATTTCTTGTTGCGACATGGAGGGATAGTGCCCAAGACAAAAATGCCTTTCTGAGTGGATCGAGTAACGGATGGGGCATTATTGTGCCATTTCAGGCAAATTTTTCTCTATCTTTACCTCGACGAAATACCAAGAGCTCCTTGGTGACGTGGGCTTTGGTCCTGCTACGGAAACACTTGTTTTTTCTCCCCGAATAGATTCCTAGATCATTAATGGTGCAGAGTTAGGGTTCTTGTTCTTGGTCAATGATGTTTTTCTGCAGAATGGGCATCTTGGGGTTTTTGTTTTTGCTTCCCATAGGGGAGTGCGGGCCTACGATACTCTTGTTCTGGCAGAAGTTTTTGTTAAAGGCATATGCAGGGTCATTTTTGGGTGCGTTTCTCTGGGCAAGCAAATCTATCTCGACTCACCGGTGGTCAAGTCACAAGCTCCCTGCCTCCAGTTCAATCAAAGCTCTGGGAAAGGCATACCCAAAATAGTCTTGCCTTGCGGTTTCAAGGATGGTAATGGAACTAGGGGGCTAGTAAGTACCCTTTGTTTTCAAAAATTCATAAAGACCCCTATTGGTACATCACTTATATTCTTGGTAAATAAAGCATACAGTGTGATGATTCTGAAACAATGCATCACAGAAAAACTGGATAACCTATGAACAAACAAAACTTGTTATATAGAGGTAGTATATTACAGCCACAGGATAATCATCTCCTACAAGATTATCATATCCTCTCAGATTCCACAATAATCCTCGACCTGAGGCTCAAGGGAGGAGTGACGACACCCAATAAACCCAAAAATGCAAGTGGGGGAGGGGGAAGCAGCTCTGCAAAAGACATAGGAGCAAAGCAGAAACTTGCAAATGGGAGACAATCATTCAGTAATATACTTCAACGGAAAAAAACAGTCACAGAACCAACCAAACAGGTAGGGACTACCCCAATCCCATACATAGTGGAGCAAATGAACCACACCCCAAACCTCAACTTAGACATGCCAGAAACAGATGAGTATTGCACCTCTTTTGAATCCCAAGCCATCATATGCCGCTTCAAATTTTGTCTTAATGCGCCCCTACAATTTACCATGATGTCAACCAGTCTGTTGGAAATCCCCCAGCCAAGCTGAATTGGCACATGGATATGGAGGACCTTAATTCTACCTTAATCATAAAGATAATATGAGGATCCTCCTCTATTTGAATTATTCCTAATTTCCTACAAAAGGTGGTTGATAGGATTCAGGACCTGGTCCCCTCCTCCCAAGCCAACTTACAGTATGTATACCATGCCCAAAACTCAAAAGCTGATGCTAAGCCAAATGAAAGGGTATTTGTACCTCAGTAACAAATTTGAACAACCAAAAATCTATGGAAAGGGTAGAGCCTCCATCCCTTAGCATGTGAAAAATAAATGGTTAAAATCTAATAAGATGGAAAGCTTAATTTGGAAGTCTTGACAGGGTTAAGGAAAGCCACTATTACTTCCACATCAAGAGGTTTTCTTAGAGAAAAGCTCACCTACTAAAAGTCAGGGCTTATTTCTGACCAATCACCATCCATAGGAAGATGAGACTTCAAGAGAAACAAACAAATCTCAAGATATAGGAGTTGACCGATGCCACTACTCAGTTGGCTTGGCATTCTCTGTTTTATAAATCAAATAGTGTAAGCAGAACTATTTTGAGGAGTGTGGAAGGTTTAAGCATGTCTAGTTCTTGTTTTTGGCAAAATGGTGAACATTGAACCTTAGCAAATAACACAGATCCATAATTATCAAAACCTACATTTTGCTTTTTATGATCAAAGCAAACCGTTGTCATTGAAGGATCTCCTTTATGATATACCAATCAAGGGTAAAGCTGGCCAAGTTTCTTAGTGATAACAACATAATATTATATGGTCTTGTTAAGAAAAATATTCAAATTCTGCTTGGCTTCTTGCTAAATATATTTCCTCAAGAGGTTTTTCATTTTGCAGCATTTTCAGAAATTTTACATTCTAGAGTGTCAAAGAAAGTTATCTCAAGAATGTTCTCAGCTATGATCAAAAGTCTAATGACCTACCTGTTTTTACTGACATCTAAGAGACAACAATTTTCTCATGCAATTCTTCTTAATGTCATTTTTTTCAAGGGGTTGTTCTCCAAGTGGGCTATTAGAGCCTACCAACCCGCAACTTCAATGACCAAAATATTCTAGGCAATATTGTCAGTACAGAAGAAATATATTTTATAGATATAGTGTCACCGTGCAATACCTACCAATAGAAAAATTTAAGCCTGACCAACTTGTAGGATGCTGCAAGTCAGGACTTAGATGTAAAGGTTGTCCTGGCTTTATTACAAAGTTCTATTTAATTTTGAAGCATAAGTTGTAGCATAAGATATAAGGCTGAGAAACAATGTAGATAAGGCAAGATACTTTTATTCCAGTCTAAATAAAGCCTGACAACTAGGTAAATCGGACTAATAAGTACAGCCAATGATGCCAATATGTAGGGGAACCCTTATATGGTCTAGTTAAGAAAAATATTCAAATTCTACTTGGCTTCTTGCTAAAGATATTTTCAGGTTGATTATCCTAGTGCTTATCAAAATACTCCATTATATTCGAAAAAATTAAAGTCACTTTCAAAGAAGGATCTGTAAAATTAATCAATTTTCAATTGTCTTCATCTTGTATATTTTTCTGAAGAGGAAAATAACTATGATCATCCAATTTTGATTAGTGCAAAACAAAATGGGTTTGACCAACTGGTTTCAACTGAAAACGGCCAAAACCAGTCTCAACCAACGGGCTTTGAATACAGAGATTTTCATAATTCAATTGGACCTCTTTCTCCTTTACCAAAACATTATTTATTTATTTTTAAATACCATATTAACTACTTTCAGTTCATCATTGTGCTTTCCCCTCTTTCACGCAATAGCTTGGTTGTAACAGTGTAACACATTTCAAGACTTAAAAAGTTGTTAATGGCATTTATTTTATTTTAAGGTTAACCATTTCTCTTTTTCTTAGGGGTTCTTCCTTTAGAGATAAAGGATTCATGTTACTAGGCCCTAGTAAACCATATCATGCCATAGCAGACACAACATTTGAGACTTACCTTCTGTCATTGTGTAAAATTTTTGTACAATTCACCTAGTTGTTGATGCATGATTATCCAATGAGATGCATTGTTGAAGGCATCCCTAACAAGAGAGTTAGCATGGTAGAGTAAGGATATATCACCATCTAATATCTCATAACAAAATCTTCAATATTTCCTTCTTTCTCAAGAAATGACTTCTTGGTCTTAAGCACCAGTTAATCAAGTTAGGTAGTTTCCCAAGTTATTTACAACAAAACATAGAGCAAAGTTCACTCTAGAGACATTGGTAGCTTATTGCTAACAAAAATCGCTTTTTGGTCTTGAGAACTAGTGAATATGTTTAGGTAGTCTCCCAGGTTATTCAAAACAAACCTCATAACATAAATGGTCATCTTGGAGGCATGGACTTTACATGTCTGAACTGTTTACTAGTTTTTATCTCATTACCTACAGCTTGGAAAGTTTCTGCTTTTGTATTGTTCCTTTAAATAAACTTAGATATGAGATGCTTTCAGCACTTCTAATTCTTTCCTTTCTTGTTTTTTAACCAATCAAATGGACTATTTTAAAGTTTGTAGTTATTACAATTTCTTTCTTTTCTGTATCTAGTTTCCTATAAACTATAATTAGTTATGGTTTAAATTTTCTTCTTTAAAGGCTTAGATGTTGGAGAAACTATTACTTTGTGTTCTACTACCTTATTGCTTCTGTCATCGAAAAAAAGTTGAACTTTGATGGTCAACACTCTGTTTAAACATATAGCTTCATAATGACATCTATCTTGGATACAACCAGACAACTCTAGAATAGCAATAATTTTCGTTGTTCTCTGTTTGTTTCTTACGCACTTGCATAAATACACATACAACCCAAAATGTAGGTGTTGTTAGTTAAGGATAAATCTAAATCAAAACCAGCCTCTATTTTAAAATAAGAAAAAGATGTCTTAGGAATGATGTGGAAAGAATAATTGGACCTCTATTATGCTAAAACACTCCAGAATGCTATCCACCTTAGATATTTTGAAGGTGCATGGGAGGGCACTACTGCTAAACTGGTAAGAGTTTTTTCAGATAGAATCTTGTCGTGGAACTGGCCATTGCATTTAAAATTGGGGGAGTTGTATATAAGGCAAGATAATTTTATTTTAAGTCTAAATAAAGCTTGATAGATAGGTAAATAGGACTAAGAAGTACAACCAGTGATGCCAATATGTAGGGGCACCCTATGCTACTCCAAAAGCATAAAACAAAATATAACAAGATCAAACAAGAGAACATTAACTAAATATGAGATCAAAAAAGTGGAAAGAGGATAGAGTGCAAGAGATTAACTAGAGGTAGATAAGAGAGGATGAAGAGGAAAAGAGTAAAAAGAAGAATGTACCATGGAATCAATCATTGAGAATGATCCAATACATTGTCTAACAATATTGTCTGGGCCCTAAAATGTACCCATGCCTGAGAGGACCTGGCTAGATGATCCTGGGAGGCATATTCCAAACATGAGCAGACCTTCTCCACACATTCAAGGACAGTGAAGTCATGGCTTAAAGTGTGTGCATCATTGAACCTTTTGATGAAAGAAATTCGTAACCAAGCAAGCTACTAATTCTAACTTGTATAAGAAAAAATTTGCATTGAAATATTCTAGCAATTGGAGAACAAAACCTTGGGATTGGCAGGGTATTGTTCAAAAACGCCAATACAAATTGAGAGAAGCCTTACGATAGTGGTTTCAGAGATGCCATTAACATCAACCGTAAGGATATTTAAATTTTTTGAGATGAGAAATCCCCTACTGCTAAATATCTTGGATCATTCCCCGAATGGTTCAATAATGTAGGCCACTTTGCTTGTTAAAAATGTATTGTCAGTGGTTTATCAAAGTCCAAATGACCGGGGGAAATGGCAAGATAATGTTAAATATGAAAAATCCATTGCATTCTCTGAAAAACATAGGAGAATAAGTGGAAGCATAGATTCGGGCATGGGTAAAATTAAGAGAAAAGCAAATGTTTTCAATGCCCAACATGGTCTAGTCAAATATTATGAGTACTACGAGAAACTGACTTATTGTATATAAAAGCAATCATCGTGGATAAACTTGGGAGAAAAATAAAGCAACATTCAATATAGTTGAGCATACCTTATAAAGTTCTCATATGTTGAAATGCACTCATGTGTTGAATACTATGATCTCTGTTCAACTTTTCTTCAGATGTAAAGAGGTCATTATCAGTCATCACTTCCTCCATACTTTCACCATGGTACACGACCTCGGCCACAATCAGAATGGACAATTTCTTGAAAAGTCGATATACCATTCAGGTTTATTTTGAAGCCAAATATTCTTTCCAAAAGATGAAATCCAAATTAGCATAATGATACTTCTACATGTTTGTTCAACTTTAGTTGATTCTCTTTTGCTTATGGGGTAATAGGCAGAAGGACAGAATATTTAACAAAATTTCATATCCAACCTTAAAAAAAAATTCATGGTCTCTTGCAACCACGATTATATGTGCTTCCAAACCAGCAAAAGCATTCAGCTTTGGCTGGCAAAGTGATTATCATCCCTATTTCAACTGTAGGAGGCATGAATCCACCTAATTTGGCCTTCCAGATCAACTGATAATCTGTAGCATACTCAACACTTATCTTCTCCCCCACAAAAACAAGGAATATGAAGCCAACTGCCCTGATTCAAAATTCGGCTACAGATGGGCATGACCCACATAAAGGGGCCTAATTTCTCACGCTTAGCCAATAATTATGTCAAGTACTAGCTACTGTTGCTGCTGCTGCAGTGGCATGAGACGTTTAGATCCAAGAAACCATGGATACCAAAACAAGAGAAGAATCAATGGATTGAAAATGCAAGAATATCGTGCAGAAACTACTACTAATAACTAGAAAAATAGGATTTGTGAACTATGATCGAAAACGCTATTCCAAAACAATTTTATACACTATGAATTCATGAAAACAGGGAGCCAAGGAGCTGTATACATCATGAATCCATGAAAACAGGGAGCCAAGGAGCCGTATACATCATGAATCCATGAAAAGAGGGAGCCATATACATAATGAATCCGGAATTCATGAAACAAGGGGCTGAATCCATGAAAATAGCGAGCCGACCTCCATTTGAAAACAAATTAATCTCCGCCCTCCATTTGAAAACAAATCTAGCCTCTCAGGACCAAATCGAACCTCACAATTTAACAAACCACTCCCAAACCAGAAAAACCAAACTGTAAATCAAAAATACGGTGATTTTAATCTCCCTAACCAGGAGAAAATATCAAAATTGAGCGATTTGAAGGGAATATGATTTCCCAAAACCAGCGAATGGGGCCAAATGAAGGTTAGGTTAGTTTATCCGCTCATTTTTTATTTTGGGCTAAAATAA